>JAGRRI010047508.1:0-10568 GCA_018584345.1 Thuja plicata | reverse complement strand
TAAAGAGTTTTACAATTCACCTTAAAAGGATGCATTTACCCTAAATCCACAAATAACATCACATAAGGTAAGTATACATTTAATAACAACCCTAACATACATATGTTAACATGGAGGTGAGAAGTCATTTAATTACTATTTACGAATAAATTGCAATAATAATGTATAATCACTTAAGCTCTTTCACCCTAAAAAGAAGGAAGCACATACCTTGTATCTCAATATTAAAACTTAGGGCAAATGATAACTTTATTGCAAGATGACAACCCTAATATTATGAATGTTGCTAGAATAATTTCACAATCATTTTATAAAACAAATGTAGGGTTTATGTATATAAAACCAATCATGCCCATTTTACCTCATAAGTTTGATTACCCTTTACAAGATTAAAATTAATAATAGAGTAAAACAAAGATTGTATTTTAGGTTTTGAAAATTAAAATAAACATCAATAAAAATATTTCAAAACTTAAAAAACATAATAATCTTTTAATACAAATATACTTTTCATACTAATGATTTCATGGTAAATAATAAATAAAAATCACATTAGTAAGAAACAATACACTTGTGTGTCCCAACAAATTTTATTTTTAATTTAAAAAAAAAGAATAATCTAATATTAATCCCATAATTCCCGCCCATATTCTCGAAGAATAACATAGGACAATCGGTTAGGGGGTAGGAGGGTAGGTCGATAGGAAAAAAGGTTGGCTTGAGAGGTCGAGTGTTCAACTCTTGATCGCCAACTTTTTACTTAACTACTTTATTTATTTTTTTTATAATTATTTTATTTCAAAATATACATGCATTAAATTTATTGAAAATAAGATAAGGACATGCATACATGCCTTTTTATCACTTTAATTATCAACATAGGGAAATCATATAAAATATGAAAAATGTATACTATACTTCCCTGATGTCTCGTTCCTTTTGAACCTGAAATTTTTAGTGTCAACAGTGGCTCTTATTGGGGACGTGCATTCATGCCTGGATGCAGTGAGTATCCAGTTATCTCTAGAAAAGCAGACCATAATGAGAAGAAAATCATAATTCTTAAAACAAATAAAATAATGTACAAGTTAGAGAATACTTCCTACTTTCAAGAGAAAAAGGGTTTTAAATACTGACCATGAGTTGGGAATTCCTGAATGACTTCATCAGTATCCTGTAGATAATATGAATTCTCACCTACTTTTGAGATGACCATGTAGGGTACTAGCCATAATGCCTCAAACTTACCATGTTTCCCTTTGTCTTGGTCTTTTGCATTCCATTTTAGTACCCAATCACCTTCTCTAAAAGGTATGTCTAATGCTCTTTTGTCATGAAGGGTCTTAATCTATCGTTGTTGATGAAGATTCTTTTCTTGCGCTATTCTTCTCATCTCATCTAGCTCTGATAATTGGTTCAACCTATCTTCCATAAAATTTGCATCCTCAAGTTTCTTCTTCTTGGATGAACCTGTAAAGTGGTAGGAGATTGTTCAACGGTAACCTCACTTGTTTTCCATAAACCAACTCATAAGGAGTGAAACCTGTTGACCTTTTCACTGTTACCCTGTCTTCCCATAAAGATAGACCTAGCTTTGAATCCCATGCTTTCTTTTCATTGCTCAACATTCTTCTGATAATCTTCAGTATATTGTTATTGCTTGATTCTTCTTGACCATTTCCTTGCGGGTGATACGAGGATGAGTATGATAGGTTGATACCATATTTTTCACAAAATTCTGAAAATTCCTTAGATTTGAAAAACATGCCATTGTCACAAATAATCTTGCAAGGTACTTCGAATTTGGTAAGTATTTTCTCTGTCAAAAACTTGATGACCACTTTGCTTGTAGCTTGTCTCATAGGTATAGCTTCAACCCATTTCGTAAAGTAGTCTATTGCGACCAATATCCACTTGTGACCTCCACTAGAAGTATCTATAATTTCCCCAATAAAGTCTATTCCCCACATTTTGAAAGGTTCTTCAGTTTGTAAAGGGGTAAGGGGTAAAGCGCCATTGTATTTCAGTTTCCTGAAGAATTTATGACAAGGTTCACACTTTTTAACATAATCATAACAATCCTTGAATATGTGGGGCCAATAATACCCAGCTTTCAATATCTTATGAGCTATTGTTTTAGCCGAGAAGTGACCGCCGCATACCCCATCATGTAGCTCTTTAATAATTGACTTGGCTTGATAGGTATCTAAATAAAATAGGAGGATACCATCATTATTTTTCCAATACAAGTCGCCTTGGATCAGAACGTATCTTGATGCTTGCAAATTTATAGTTCTTTTTTTATTATCACTTAAACCATCTTGGCATTTCATATGTTTTAAGAAGTAGACTATGTCTGTGTACAATGGACAATGTTCGATGCTAGTTTCTAAGTTCTCCAAATCCACTTGATTTATTTTGGTTGCATCCAAATTTGTTTCTACCATAAGTTTAGCCAACCCTTGACCTCTTACTAACTTAGTGAATTATATTTCAATATCAAACTCTTGAACTTGATTAATCCATCTGCATCTTTTACCTATGACTTCTGATTGCCTCAATATGTCTTTAGTTGTTGCATTAGGTACATATGCAACAATTTTAGCTCCAACTAAATAAGGCCTGAATGATTTTACTGCCTTTACTAATGCATAAGCTTGTTTCTCATGTATATCATAGTTTAACTCAGAAGCTTGTAAGTTCTTACTGAAGAAGGCTATTTGTTGCTCATGTCCTTCATCATTTTTCTGTAATAGGACAGCTGCAATGGTGTGAAAGGAAGCAAAAGAAAATAGTTGAAAAGGTTTTGAGAAATTAGGGGATTTCAAAACCGGAGCTTCCTTGATTGCTTTCTTAATGTTAGCAAAAGCCTCTAAAGCTTCATCTATCCATTTTAGAACTGCATTTTTCTTTAACATCTTTGCAATAGGTTTAACAATTTCTAAAAAATTTGAGACAAACCTTCTCACAAAGTTGATTTCTCCAAAGAAAGATTGAATCCCCTTAACATTTTTAGGAATCTAAATTTTTTTAATTTCTTCAATTCTTTCTGGATCTATCCTCACTCCATCTCTAGATACGATATGCCCAAGGAGTTTACCTTCAGTTACCCCAAAATGATATTTATTTGGGTTTAAGGATATCCCATTCTCAAGGGCTCTTTTAAAGATTTGTTCTAAATGCTTGCAATGGTCTTCTTCCCTTTTGGAATAAGATGTGATGTCATCTTGATATATTGCCATAATAACATCAATGAAGTCCTCAAAAGCCACATCCATGGCTCTCTGAAATGTAGCCCCAGCATTCGTAAGTCCAAATGGCATCCTTGCGTAAACATATGTACCCCAAGGTGTGGTGAATGCCATCATATATTGTTCTTCCTCTTTGACCTTCACCTGATTATACCCAGAGAACCCGTCCATCATCAATAACAACTCATTACCAGTAATCTTTTGTAATAATGCTTCCATGTTAGGTAATGGGTAGTTTTCCTTTAATGAAGATATGTTTAAGTTCCTGAAATCCACACAAAGTCTGATATCTCCATTTTTCTTCCTAACAGGTACCAGATTTGAAACCCAAGTAGAGTGCCTAATTGGCTTTATGATGCCAGCGTCTCTCATCTTTATTAATTCCTCTTTCATCTTAGGAGCCAAAGTTGGGTTTATGGGTCTTTGCCTTTGTCTAAAGGGCTTTGCATCTAATTTTAGGGGTATCTCATGTTGGAATAAGTCCTCCCTATATGATTTAAGGTCATCATAAGACCAAGAAAAAATATGTCTGTACTTTCTAAGCAAGCCAATAATTTCTGATTTGATTTTTGGAGTTATTTTCTTGCCAATAAAGACTTATTTGGGAGTATGTTCATTTCCCAAATTTATCCTTTCTACTTCTCCTACAGGAGTTTTTTCTGTCTTGATTTCATTCTTAGAGTCTTTATTATCAAACATTCTTTCTAATGCCACAAGACCCTTTGGGATTTTATTAGTCTTAAGATGAATCACCTCTTTCCCAAATAAGGTCTCTTTTCCTTCTATTATTTCAACATATGCATTCAAATCAATAAACTGGTCTTCATACCTCTCTTCACATGCAAGGAACTGTATGATATCTCTATCATCTTTAGAAACTTGCTAATTTTGAATGTTATTAGGTAATGCTGGTCTTGATTTGGTTTCAACTTGTATGATATCTTCACAAGGAATATAATTATGCCTAACTGCTAGGTTAGCCATAAAATCTGCAATAATATTTTCTGATCTATCTATCCAAGTTATTGAAAAAGCATCAAAACATTCTATAGAATCCCAAACTTCATTCTTGTATCTTTTTAGATTTTGATTTTTGGTAACAAATTTATCCCTAACTTGAGATACGACTAATTCAGAATCCCCATAAATAGAGAGAAGTTTAATACCATGTTTATTTGCTATTTTAAGGCCTAATAGAAGTGCTTCATATTCTGCAATGTTGTTAGTACAATCAAAAGCTAACAAAAAGGAATATTTGAAAGATTTCCCATCGGGGGATACAAATACTACACCTGCTCCATTACCATTTTTTCTACATGATCCATTGAAAAACATTTTCCAAATGCAAGTACTACTTTCTTTAGCATGTAACTCAATAGGATTAGTATTTTCAACAACATTTTTACGAATACTTACTTGGAAGTTCTCTATATCTGTATGGAAAAAGTATGTAACTTGACTTGGATCAACTTCTTCAATGAGATATGTAGACCTTGGTTCCCTATCAATCCTCACAATCCTATCATTAACTAGAATAGAAGCATAAGATAAATCCAATTGGACATTACCACCTACCAAGTTGGACCATTGTCTATATAATAACATTCCATAACTAGGTGGTACTTCTACAACAGTGATATCGATATTATAAGACTTTTCAGGACAAGAAGGAAACTTGAATTCAACATTTTTCATTATTCCAATAACTGGGATAGATATATTATCCATAGCATAGCACTTGCCATAAGTAGTGTCTACATTCATCCCTAATTCTTTCATAACTCCATGAGGCATGATATTAACTGCTGCTCCAGAGTTTAACATACAATTTCTAACCAATTTATTGTTTATCAATAAAGTTAGAAAGAAAGGATATACTTTAGTAGCATCTTCATTAACCGAAGTTCCTAGGTAAATAACTGGTAATTCTTCATTATCATTTTGTTCCTTCGCATCTTTTTTAACAACATCATTTATTAGCTTGATCGTTTCATTCCTGCAATCAGTTAATTTAACTATTTCCATTAGAGGGATAGAAAGTTTCACCTGAGATAATGCTTGAGACATAAATGAAGTATAGTTTGAAATTTCCTTACCATTGCTTTGTTTGTCTGTGGGTTTGCTTATCTTTGATGTTTGATCAACTTGCCTTTTGGAGAGCTCCACTTTTCCACTCTTTGCATCACTACTCCCTTTTGAAACTTTCAATATTCCCATTGTTTGTCCATGGTTTGATTTTATAGGTCTATTCCTCAAATGATAATTGCTATGAACCTTTTCTAATGTTGCCACAATATATGCTTCTCTTTCCTTTCTAGTTGACCTTCTAATTTCTGGATTCTCATCATTATCTGAAAATATTTGTTGTTCTTGATCATATCTCAACTTTCTCTGATCCTCATTTGGCATATAATCTTCTTCAGAATCATCACTATCTACCACCCAAAATGGGTTGGATGATGTTGCATTTATCATGGGTTGATCTTCATCTCTCTGAACATTCTCTTCTAAAATTTTGTGAGCTATTAGACATCCCTCTTGTGAATGAGGTAGTTTGCATACATCACACCAGAGTTCACCTTCTATGAAGTGGTTATTCATCTTAAGTGGATCAGGAGTTTCCATCTATTTCTTCAAAGGTCTTCCATCCTTCCATTCGGTGTGATAGGGCATGTCTTGTAACCTGTACCTATCATTTTTGTTGAAATTTCTATCATTCTTTCCTGCTTGAAAATGACTTTTATTTGGTTGTAAATTTTTCAACAAGCTCACTACTTCATCTATCTTATCACCTTCATCATTCCTTTTTGGGGCTGTAGGGTTAAAAATATTATGATCACTTCTCTTATCCACTCTCCCGACAACTATTCTGTTATTTTCAATAGTTAATGCAATTTTAAAAGCTTGCTGTAATGTTTCCGGGTTATGAGACCTTATCTCATAATTCATTTTGACATCAAAAGCTGTCAAATAAAAAGTTATTAAAAAGGAATCAGTAGGGCGAATATCTTTTGGAATTTTATTTAATACCCTATTAAACCTCTTAAATTATTTCACTGTCTCATTCACATTTTTCTTTATACTAGTTAATTCATGAGATGCAAAAGATGGATCTTTGTGATCCCCAAATTATTCCATAAATAGATCAACAAAACTTTGCCAATAAGTAATTGATCTATCTGGTAGATTCATGTACCATTCATCTACACTATCTTTGAGTGACTGCACAAACATCTTCATACGCACATCTTCATATATTATATCAAATTCATATACAAGATTTTTTACATTTATAACATGTTGTTTTGCTAATTGTAACCCATCACCAGTAAATTTAGGGATAGAAAATTTTAATTTATTAGGTATTGAATCAGGAGAGCATATAATATTTGAAAAATCTAATTGTTTATATCTCTCATTTACTTCCTGAAATCTGGCCTCAAATAAACTTCTATTATTGTTATTATGAAAATATTCATTCTGAGGCATAGGGTTACCTCTCTGATATGGATTTGCCATATTACCATATTGGCCACTTTGATGCTACTGAGCCACATTCGTTTGATTTGGCATCCCTCCTTTGTGCTATCAATGTATTTGTTGTTGTAAAGAGCTCCCAAATCGCTGATTTGTGCCCATAGTATAGCCGTCTGGATGCATTGAGTTCTGTGTTTGTTGTGCGTGACATTGCTGTGTCTGAGCTCTTCCATGCTGCGGATTACCATAATAATTTTTTCCTTGTCCCTGTGTGTAATCTCTACTTATATTATCAATAGGAGGGTTAAAAATTTGTGCCCCGCCATGACTCTATGCACGGTTTCCTGGATATGCATATTGTCCAGTGTTTTGTCCATGATTATATTTATTTTCACTTTCAATATATCGGTTATGCACTTTCTTTCTCCCGGCATTAATATCTCCACTATATAAATAATTACTTTGTGGTGGACAAACACCTTTATTCAGTTTTCCAAAATTTACTTGAATATTATCATTTCTATAACCATTTTTACAATATTCATTATTCTCAGTAAACTGATAATAATTACTTTGCCTATAATGTGACTCACCACCTTTTTCACCATGCTGTGCATTATCATAATTCATACGAATATTTCTTTTAAAATATTCTTCTTTGTTAATCATAGAATGACAAATATTACCTGGCTGCATGTTTTCACCCGCAATTAGATAATCCTCATTATTCACATTTGGACAATTCACATTATACGTATTTTTTATGCTAGGCATTTCATTTGGACATCTCCCATCATGATTTACATAATTTCAAGCATGACTAAATTTATTTGATTGTTCTCTCCCATTAACATTTTCAAAATGATCTTGTTGCGAATAAACATCTTTATTCATATTTTAGAAACCAATTTGAATATCTTTATCATTATATTCATCTTCTCCGTGTGTGAATCTATGCATCCTATCCGGCTGCTTATATGAACTATTATTTCTTTCCCAATCTTCATTATATTTTTTATTGTCATTGCTTCTGGAATACTCACCTCCACCTTGCGTAAACTAGTTTTGGCCACCTTGTGCAATAACGTTTGCCACCCTATTATTATAATAATAACTGTTAATGTTTTGCTTTTCACAATTCCCTTTATGCGCAGGTACACCATTATTGTTTTGCTTCTTGTAACAAATATTATTATCTCCCTTCGCAGTGTAGGCATGAGTTCCAAAACACTGGACTAAGTTTGGGCGATGCTCATCATGCATTTGCTACATTTTAACATATCCACCATGCATATTGTGAGTATTGTGATGTTGTTTATGTGGATGATGTGTGTCCATAGTTTGCACACATTTAGAAATATCATAACCCTCTTCCAATATGTCATTCTTTTGCTACACACAAAACTTTTCGGGCTGTTCATACTTGTATTGTTGGCTATTATTATTAGGGTAATCCTCAAAATTTCTGTTATTTACTTGCCACATTCTCATCTAAGCTTGCGCAAATCCAGGTAGGTGTTCACGTGAATCATAATAGTGAGTTTCTTTACCATATGTATCACTTATTTTACCTTCATTTTTCTCTGCTTGTGCATCATTGTATCCACGATATATGCTAGACGTTTCTAATTGCTGTTGGTGATGATAATCATTCTTTAATGTATTATTTTCTTGCCGCTGTTCATGAGTAGCCTGCTTACGTGCGCTCTCAAACAACTGAATAAAATCAATTTCATCATGATAATGGTTATCATTATGTTTATGTATTTCATTTTCACCATTTTGTGCATTCCTTCTCTTATCATCTATGATGTATAAAGGATTTGAATGGAAATTTTTGAATGGATCTTTATTATTTTGTCTGTGAGGAGGATAATACTTTGGAATTCCACTATTTTTATCAACCTTTTCTTCATTCACCAAATTTATTTTTGCAATTTTAGGGCTATCTTGTGGTGATGCAATATCCTCTTTGTGAAACCCCATCCTTTCAAAAACTTCATCTGGCTATCATTTAAAAGCCTTAATCATTCTTTCATCCTTCTTTTCCAAATCAATCAAACCTTGTGTCATGATGTCTACAATTTTGTGCTCCTGAGTTCGCTCCTCATGTTCAGATATATCAACGTTCCTTAATCCCGGGTGCGGAAATGGATTTCTATTTTCACTTTCACTGGCAGAACTATGATGACTTGAACCCGGGAGCTTCTCACAAGCACATTCTTGCTCATTTGATTCAGGTACGTACAACATCTTTGAATTTTTGTTTCTCTTTATTGGTTCTAATTCAACAAAAGTATTATTTTTCAGAGATCACCTTCCTAACATAGGATTTTCCTAAAAATGGGTTTTAGAGTCGCCACCTCACCTTCTATGAGGAATATATAACTATTCTGAATCCTTTTTCCCAGTAGAGTCTTTACAACACTAACCAGATATTTTGAAACTGACTTTCACTGATAGGTTTTCCCCAACAGAGTCGCCAATTTGTTGGTGCTCAAAAATGCTGGACCATTTTTGGCCAACTGACAAGCACACAAGTGCCTCTGCAATTCTGACTTGATCGAGCCAAGGATGGTGGGCCTAAATCAAAAGTATTTTCAAACTGCACAAATACATGCACAACAAAAGAAAATTCTTCCAAAGGGGTTAACAATCCTTCGAAGGAAAATAAACCTAAAAATCCTAATCGTTAGATAGCTTGAAAGCTTAATCTAAAGCTTAAAAATAATGTTAAACCTAATTGAATACTTTGTAAAGCAGAAATCAGATATGTATGCAAATTACAGAAAGAACAAATGACAATTTCAAATGACAAATAGACCAGTGCCTGATACCAAATCGGGAATAGAGTCAGTTATATCAATCTTACATATAGACAGAGACAGTTTTAAGGTAACTCACTCCTATAAAGTGAGACCATCATCCTACAGGATTCTAATTGAAACAAATATTTAAACAACTTATACAATTAGCCCTGTGGTTTTTTAACTCAAATTAAGAGCCCAAAAGGAAAAGTAACAGGTTCTCAAACCATGCTACCGATATTTGAATTGCATAAATTAATTATAAATAAATGTATCAAATAGATAACACAGTAGGATACCCTAGTTCATAGAGTAATCCAAAAAACTAATTGAACATAAAAACTATATTAACTTTAAAGTATAAGCACTTATCTGATATTTGCACTTGGAAATTTGTACATAAGTTCAAATTTGTAGTTTGGGAGAGAGTTTCCAATTTTTTTCGTGAATCATCATTGTAATGTTCTGAATTTATTTTGACTCAACATTTATACATTATTCTAAGGTTTTTTGTGAAAAGACATACCTTTTCACAAAAACCTAATCCTAGAAACTAACCCTAAAAATACAATTAAACCATATAATGGTTTTTAGGGAAACAATTCTCGTACAATAAATTTGGTTCGTATTAATCTCAGGTACTTGTGCATAATAATCCAACGTTTAATTCATGCACTAAAACACCCAACATTATATAGTCCTTTAATAAAACCTAAAACCAAAATTATTATATTCATAATATATTAGGCTTCTATAAAGGCCACCATCATTTGTTTATTAATTGAAATAAATTCATGCCATACTTTATAAATGTATTTGATAAATAGTGGAGTAAAAATTAAAAATTAATCATAAATTACCCACATTAATTATCAAAACATAGGGAATTTCACTAATAAGATAATATTTAAATAAAAATATGACATTATGTTTAAAATTTTACTTCTATTTTCAAAACAAAACATAATACATTTATATTTATTTTTTTAAAATATATCTATTCACAAATATTGCAACATAGAAATATTCTAAA
>JAGRRI010047489.1:0-30549 GCA_018584345.1 Thuja plicata | reverse complement strand
AGGAATGATGAGAAGTCTTAGAAGATGAAATATGTTTGGAAGAAATATGTTTTGAAGTGGAAGAAGAATATTTGGATGATGAAGAATGATGAGAAGACTTAGAAGATGAAGGATGTTTAGAAGAAAGCCGTGACAAGATCACCTGCATGATCCTAGCAAAAGCTTGTGATTCCATCACTTTCTTATATATTTTTTTTAGAAGTTCATCACTTATGCAATGGTTGGAATGACACTCTTCGAATTGAGCAATAAGTTCAAGATCATCTATCCTCAAGAGAGGTTCCATAACAAGATATTTGAAATTCATGGCTCTAGAAAAAGATGAATCAAGAATGGAAGTGATAGAATAGATGAAAATAGAAGAAGATAGACTAGATAATAAGAGGAAAAGAATCAAGAAGATGTGAAGATCTTAGGAAGAATAGGAAGAAGCATGAAAGAAGAAGAAAAAGGATGGAAATGGAAGACTAAGAAGATATGGGAGATGTGGAAGAAAGAAGACCAAGAGTCATTTTGTATAAATTGATACCATTTACGTTCATTGGGATGTTGAGAAACATGTTATGACACTCTTTGGAGAAATACATTGAAGTTTTTATCACTCGGGAACTCATATTTGTTTGTTTTAATTGACCAACTAGATGCATTAACAAATTTTATCATGAATCAAGCACATAAGACAGCAATCAGGGAGTTCAAGCAATCAATTGTCTTCAAACAATGAGCAAGGGACAAAGCAACCTTGCACATGAACATGGATAGTGTCATAGTAATTCTACTCCATAAGAATGCTACTTGTGTATGTTCTCAAATGTTTTTCAATCACGCACATAGTCTTAGAAAAGAAAATTTGGTTGCACTATGGTTCTTAGTAATGGCTTGACTCTGTAACTTTTGTAATTTCAAGTGGGTGAAATCCAATCCTGGTGCACCGAGGTTTTGACATAGTCTAAGAATTTAATCAATCAGGAGCTGCCGAGGAGATCTGACAATCCACAAGAAACTACACCCGTGGAGATTTCTTCCACAAGGACATTTATATAGCGGCTGTCACTACCATGGTGAAAATGGCTATTACCACTTGAGGTTCTGTCCACATGGTTGACCCAATAAAGGGAATGTCCACTACGGTTAACCCTCTCTAACAAGGAAGACTCACAATATGGACCACATAGGGACTTAGTTTGGATTCAAGGGTTCCAAGTTTGTGATTCTCCCAAAAGGGAAAAGAGCATAATCCTCTAGCCTCTTCAACTCACCAAAACATAGAAAACATGATTCATTGACTCACTAATTTAAAATCACCTCATTCAAGGCTCACACAACAACAAATGACACCAATCCCCCAAAGAGAGAAAGTATTGCCAAAATTTGAAGCCCAAACCAAGTTGACTAATGAGATGAAAACAAAATCCTTCCCTACCTACAAGGGGATCTATTGTCAAGAAGAGCTTCGCATGTAAAACAAGAAAATGAAGCCCACTTTCTCAAGATCGCCACAAATAGTGTTCATAGGGCCTAATTACAATGTGAAACATATATGTAAGAAAGAAAATCTATGTCCATTTTTAGAGTACCATTTGGAAATGTGATCTATGAAAGCAAGAAACACTCAAGCTAGACACATGAGATGTTCATTTTAATTTCAAAAATCCAAATGTTATAGAGATCAAAAAAATACCTCAAATCCAATATAACGTGAATCATTTTTGTGTTTATCCAAGCAAGTCCAAGCAATCCTCACGAACTCTCCAACAAGCAAGACAAACAAACAAGCAAACAAGATATGCAATGTATATTCAACTTATATCAAACCCTAGGGTTAGATCTGAAAATCAATTTTTAGGAGTAATAATAACTAGAAAATAATCCAAATGAAAACTCACATCATGCATTGAACCATGTGAAAAATAAGTGCAAACTAATCATTAAATACCCTTTTTTAATTTTGATTTTTGACCTAGTCAACAAGATCTGATTTGTTTGCTATGAATTTAGATCCTAAACCCTAAATATAGAAAAGAGACCCCTATTAGAAAATAGAGATCTTTCCAAAAATGTTAGAATTTTAAAAAGATCTTTTCATTTGTGCCCTAGGGAGCCATTTTCCCAAAATAGACTAGTTTTCATAAATTGACCAAATAAGCTATAATATTGCATTTAAATTTAAAACTCAAAGAATGGACCCCCTGTAGAATTTAAGGACCTTTTTGAAAATGTAAATATTTCTAAAAAAATTTCTGATTTGCGCTAAAAAATAAGGTTTTATGAAAAATAAAGAAAAAATTATAAAAAATTCAAAATACCTCAGAAAATTTTGAATATTTTGCTGGAGCTTTTCTGATATGTCACCAACCTGCAAAAAACATTTTAGACCAAAAATCCAAGCCGTTTGGGAGATATGATCAAATCTTTGAAAATCTAGGGTTTTCATCTCCAAACAAATCTACACAAGGGTTAGGCTTGAAAAACTTCAATAAAATAACCATGTAAAGATTAGAAAATTTTAAAATCTGATAAAATGAAAGAAAATCAGGAGCATCATGCCCCATGGTGGGCTCCAAAAATGTGTGCTAAAATGTTGACACACTTCTATGAATCATTCCATCCAAGGTTGCTCAAGAATGAGGCCTCGAATGTCGATCCATAGCTCTCTAGTCATGGAGTGCAAAGGTGTAAAATAGAGGCCCTTAGATTGACCTAGTTAGTGCCTATGCAATTACACCATGAAATGAGAGATTCAAATGCATGAAAATGAGATCTACTCTATATGATAACAATGCATGATTAATCTATGAAAGGAAATAAAAATGCAAGTTTAATTTATGCAAATAAACATGAATCTAATCTACATGAATATCCATGAATGAAAGAAGAAGAAGAAGACAAGAAGAGAGAAGTTGCAATATCCAAGCTCAAGTGCTCAAATCCTCCTCCAAAATTCCTCTCCAAACCTGCAGCATAACAATACTATGAAAACCCAATAATGAATGATTGATGATTGATGATTGATGATTTATCATATGAGAAGGAGAGATTTCCTTATATAGGAAAGTGAACGGTTGAGATTAAGAGGCAAAAATCAAAGGTTACGATTAAGAGGCAAAAACCCACCACTTAGGAAGATGTGATGAAAAAGGGTTTTTTATTTAATTTATTTAATTTATTTCCTGTTTCAACAAATAAAGTGCTTTAAGTGGGGATTTTTATTTATTTAATTAAAAGAGGGGTTTTCTTTGAATTAAATAAATTAGAAGAATTTTATTTAATTAAATGGGGGCAATTGAATTTAATTAAATATGAGAAATTTTATTTAATTAAAAGGGAGAAATTTAATTTAATTAAATAAGATAAATTTTATTTAATTAAAAGGGAGATTAAATCTTTTAATTAAATAAGATAAATTTTATTTAAATAAAAAGAAAATTAAATCTTTTAATTAGATAAAAATGATCAAACCTTAGGAAATATTGAAATAATTGAATAATTGAATTAATTACAATTTGATCAAGGAAATTGATTTGAATTGAAAATGTTCCAAAGCATTGATTCAGAAATTGATAAAATGATAAAAATGATAAATGAGGCCCAAACTCTAGGTGACCATTTTAGGGTGCATACAGAAAGTGAGGAAAAGACTCTCTATCATCCTATTTTGTAGGAGTTTATTGATGTATTTATGAGTGAGATTATGGGTATGCCACCTAAGCGTGACATGGATTTTCATATTGAGCTAGTTCTAGGAGTAGAACCTATCTCTAGAGATCCTTACCGGATGATTAATCATGAACTGAGTGAGCTAAAAATTCATTTGGAGGAGTTGTTGGCAAAGAGAAGCATTCAAACTAGTGTTTCTCCCTGGGGATATTTAGTCATCTTTGTTAAAAAGAAGGATGGATCTTTATGCTTGCAGATTGACTACCCGTAGTTGAACAAGGTAACAATAAAGAATAGTTATCCTTCTCCAAGGATTGATGATATCTTTGATCAGATTAAGGGAGCCAAGGTGTTCTCAAATATTGACCTCAAATCATAGTATCAGCAGTTGCGTATCTAGGATGCAAATATCCACAAGACTACATTTTGTACTTGTTATGGGCATTATGAGTTCACAGTGGTACCATTTGGTTTGAAGAATCCTCCATCAGTTTTCATGTGCCTGATGAATGGAGTCTTTTGTGAAATATCCAGATCACTTTGTTCTTGTCTTCATGGATGATATATTGATATATATTCTAAATCCATAGAAGAGTATGAAGGGAGTCTATGACAGGTTTTCCAATGTCTAAGGGACAATCAGTTTTATGCCAATTTGGAAAAGTGTGATTTATTCTAGTCAGAGTTACAATACCTAGGACATGTGATTTATGGTGAAGCTATCTCAATATTGTGGAGTGGCCAGCACCCACTAATGTTTCTAAGATCTGTAGTTTCATGGGGCTAGCTCCCACAGGTTTGTTAAGGACTTCTCTAGGGTTTCTTATCCTATCCCTTCTCTGCAGAGGAAAGGGAAGAAGTTTGTTTCTTCATAAAAGTGTGAGGAGTCTTTTCAGAACCTCAAGAGTTGTTTGACTAATGCACCTATCTTAGTAGTACCCTATCCATTGGGTGAATTTATGGTTTGTACAAATGCTTCATTGGAAGGAATATGAGCAGTCCTTATGCAAGAATGATGAGTGATTGCTTATTAATCTTGCATACTCAAGGATCATGAACTAAACTACCCTACACATGATCTTGAGTTAGCAAAAATGGTTCATGCATTAGTCTGATGGATGCATTTTTTGTTACGGATTCGATTTGAGCTTCACCATCATCATCACAGTCTAAAATATATCTTTATCCAACTTAATCTAAATGCTAGACAAAGAAGGTGGATGGAATTTATTTGAGTGTGGTTTTGTGATCAAGTACATTCAAGGTAAGGAGAATGTAGTGGTAGATGCTTTGGGTCATAAGAGGAAGGCTATCTGAGTTTTGACTCTTATTCTGGATTTGCAGAGCAGAATAATTCAAGCACTTCCTATAGATACATGGTATTAGGAGGTGAAGGTAGAGATTGAGTCAGAGAGGCTCTTTGAGGGTATATTTTCAAGTTTTTTTTGGATTCGAATGGTCTTTTGCATCACTCGATCCAGATATATGTATCCCCATTAGATGATCTACGTACATTAGTTTTATCTAAGGATCATCGTGCACCTTATTCAACATATCTTGGTGTCAAGAAGATGCACGTAGACCTTCAAAAACTCTATCATTGGTCTGGTATGAAGCATGACATTGCTAATTCTGTGGCTAGGTGCCTTGAATGTTAGAGGGTTAAGGCAGAATATCAGCATCAAGCAAGGCTTTTACAGCCAAATCTCATTTCATCCTGGAAGTGGGATATCATATCAATCGACTTCATAGTAGGTTTTCCTATGACTCCTCATGGAAAAGATGTTATGATGGTGAATATTCATTGGTTAACTAAGGTGGCACATTTCTCTCCTATGAGATTATCCTATATAGAAGTTTCAGTAGCAAAAGTCTTCATGTAGGACATTGTGAGACTACATGGTATTACTCACATGATTATCTCAGATCAAGATCCTATATTCACTTCTACATTTTGGACCTCACTACAACATGATCTTGGTGCCACACTAAATTTTAGTTCAATGTACCATCTTGAGACCGATGGATAGACAAAACAGTTCAATTAGGTATTAGAGGATATGTTTATTATTGTATGTCATGAATAGACAGACTCATTAGGAGGGATGTTTGTGCCTAGTTGAGTTTTCATATATAACAATGGTTATCACAGCTCTATTGGCATGTCACCTTTCCATGCATTGTATGGTCATCCTTGTTGTACATCATTGATTTGGGATAGATTGCAGGATTGTGTTCTCCTTGGTCAAGAGATGCTTCTAGATATGGAGCAGAAGGTAGAGTGGATTCATGAGCACTTGATCACTGCACAAGATAGGAAGAAGAAGTATGTGGATGCTCATAGGGTGGATAGGTAGTTTGCAGTTAGGGATAGATTTTTTCTAAGAGTGTGTCCATGGAAGAGTCCAATCCATTATGGAAAGGGTTCAAAATTTGTGCCTTGTTTTGTTGGGCCATTTGAGATCCTAGAGAGGATAGGAACAGTTTCTTACCATCTTGCTTTTTTGCCCACCCTATCTTGTTTTCACGATGTTTTACATGTTTCTGTTCTTAGACATTATATTTCAAGTATTGTACATATTCTCAATTAGAATTCCTTGCAGGTAGAGGACAGACAACTGGTTTTGGAGCCCGTTCAGATTCTGTAGAAGTGAGATTTAACCCTTAGGGTTCATACCATTGTGCAGGCAAAGGTCCCATGGGACCAAAATGATGATTCATCAGCTACTTGGGAGGATGTAGTGAGATTACGGGATTTATATCCATATTTTTTTATAGGCTTCCATGGGTAAGCCTAATCCTAGGGGGTGGATGCAATACCCACCCATAGTTTTCTTTAAGTTTTTAGTTTCAAACTCTTTTAGGCTATGGTTTTTAGTTGTCTATGCCATATTATTTTGCACTTTACTATTGTCAGCAATCACCTTCTTAGTTAGTTTATTATGTTTGGATGTGTGAATCTATATCGTGTGTTAGAAGATAGATGTTGATGAGGTTTTATGATGATTATTTCTTATGTGTTGTATTAGACATATGAGATTACTTAACTCATACTTTTATGTGTATGGTTAGTTCACATGTGTATATTCATATGGTGTGCTTGGTGTGGAAAAGGACATAGACATAGTTACTTGCATCTACGAGATCCACACGTTCACTTAATCCATGTCATTGTTTTCTAGGTTATATATTGGATGTACATAAGTGTGCTTAATATGGCAGGTTTGCAGGTACAGGGCATTGTCTTACGTGAATTGGCAAGAGTGAGTGTGCCCATATTAAGGCTCAAATGGTAAAGAGGGGAGTTAACAATTAGACCCAAAACCTTAACCTAAACCTAATTTTTCCTATGATTGGACAAGAATCAGTTTGTCTACCCTACCTGAATTTGTCCAAGGGATATGAATTTGTAGTTACCTCCTAGTTGATGTGTTTATGTCGCATTTTGGTTGTCATCTGTTTGAGTATTGTTATTTGGTTATTTGGATAAATTAAATTGTCAGAAATAATTTATATTCTTTTCATGCTTGTTGAAATTAATTGAATATTAAATGTAGGGTATTTAATTAATATAATTAATTAAATACCTATGTTTAATTATGAAATTAGTTTAAAAAATTCAATTACGAAATGTTGAATTTAAATTAAATATTTGATTCAATTTTAAAATTCATAAAAAGCTCTTTTGATTTTGTGAGTATATTTAATATATTTCCAATTAAATTAAATCAATAATCATGATTTATAAGAAACTTCTTTTTTTCTTTTTTTTGAAAATCAATTAATGAGAAATTGCACAATTAAAGAGGATTTCATTTTTATTAAATAATATTTTTCTCTCAAAAACAAAAAAATTAGAAATTTGGTTGTATTCTCTTGTTTTATTGGAAATATTAGGGTTTCTACTTTTTAGAGGTTATTCTATCATTTTAGAAAGAGACACAAGTTTTTTGATTGAAGGTTTTGAAGCTCTGGGTATTATTTTGTCATTTGGTGAGATTTGTGTGGGCTTAATGTTTTAGATTTGATTCTGGGACACATAGTTGCAGGTGGTGTTGCTTTTGAATTCACTGCAGAAATCAAATTCAGATAGGATAAGATTCTCGGCTTCGATATTCTCCTGTGCAACCTTTGGTTTTTTTTAGGTAGGGTTTGAAAACCCTCTTTCTTTATTCTCATTTTTTTGAAAAATTATGCCTTCATGTTTGAATGACCAAATACCTATTGGATAATTTAGTTATGTTACTTTTTGTGAAATTAATTTTTATTTTTTATTTTTAACCTTTAAGGAATAAATGGATTAAACTGGTGAACCATAACTAATTGAATGTTTGAAGATGTTAAGTTGATCACCGAAATGCAGAAAGATAATGCAAGACATTAAATTAGTTAATGGATTGTATTGTCATTAATGTGAACTTGATATAATATGATTGGTTATATTCAAAGTGTCAAAGACTTCAGAGAATCAGATAGATAGAGATTATTCTTTTGGTAATGCATAAAAGATCAGCATTCACTAAGTGACTACAAACACTAACAGGAAGTGCACCCTGATGGAGAGAGAAACCTCAAAGTAAAGTCACAGTGATGCCCAAGCAAGAAACCTGACAATAATTACCAACAAGAAGAATCAAAAGAATTACTGACGAGCAGAACTTCACAGTGATGCCTGATGGGTAGACAACCCAGACGGAGATTCCCAAGGAGAACTGAAGTGTTGACCGAAGCTAACAAAGAGTTAAAACATAGAAAGGAACTGAAGTTCAAAAACAAAAAAATACTTAGCTGGAAAAAGCTAAAGATAGAGTTAACTGGTTGTTAACATTGTTTTCATCGACAAGTTAAAGCTAGGGATAAGAGAAAGATTTAAATTTATTTTATTCCAGTTGTCAAGGAGAAATCTACAGGATAAAACTGAAGTAAAGCTTTAAAGCAAGATTGACTAGAATTGTGGATCACGCCAAGAACAAGAAATTCAAGAACTTAGAAACGGTGATATCATGTCTATAAAGAGACAATCTAATTCATTATGAATTAAGAGAGTGAATAGAGAAAGAGGATGTTGAAGAGAAACTGATGAAGAACAACTTCATGCATTCCTGATCAATCAAGCTAAGGAAAGAGCTAAATATTTCTGTGGACACCGAGAAACAGAGAAGGACAACATCACCGAGAAGAAAGAAGTGGAGCAAAGGTATTCAAAAGATAGATTGATCAGAAAGGTATTATGAGCTTAAAATAGATCTGAAAATATTCATTTCTATAGTTGTATGTGTGAATAGATCATTTACTATTTCATTTTAACCATTGAATAAAAAAGCCTCTTAACCGAGAAGAACTTAACAATCCTTTCTATATTGAGATACATCCCAAGGAGAATCAAAAAGTTTGATCATGAAGATAGCATGAGATGCTAGATACCATTAGACAAACTACATTGGGTTTGGTCATAGAAGGTGTCATGGAGATGCTCGATATCAATTGATAAACTATTCTATTTAAATCTTCTAACAAGGTCACACCTAACAGTGTGTTTGTAACCTTTAACGGGGTTGTCTTACTTCAGAAGAGTAAAGATTTTGGGTTACCGGTCTCAAGTGGTTTTTCCCTTAACAGGGTTTCCACGTTAAAAATCCTTGTGTCAATGTGTTTATGCGTCATTAATTTAGTGTTTTTCATTACACATAAATAATCTAGATTGAGTGGTATACACTAAGCAATTTACTATATTTCAGTAAATGAAAGACTGCTAATCAGTAAACAGTAAGAATTAGGTTTAACAGTGAAATCCAAGGAGTAGTTATTTGTTAAGATTATTTGAAGGAATTCATCTTGTAGGACTGAAGATAACTAGAGGCTTAATATTATAGTACTAAGATTTTGGGTTAATTTATTTGAATCTTTTTTAGGCCACTGATTCACCCCCCCCCCCCTCTCAGTTATTCTAACATTAAACTAGGTTATCATGTTAAAAAACTAAACCCTAGGAGAAACAAAAATAATTGTATCGGATTGGTTTTAGGGTGTAAAATTTGAGAGGATTATGTTAATTCAGTTGAAAATTTCATTCATTAAAGAAAATAATTTCTCTCAAAATTGAACATTAGGAAAACTGGAAAATTATATACATTGATAGTCATTGAAATTTTTCCATTTATTTCCCTATATTTTCCTTTGAAAAAATGTATAAAATTAATTGTTAATTTTTTTTTGCACTTGCTAGTTTCTGGTGTTTTTTTTTAAATGCAACGGTTATAAAAGTTAAACTAGAAAAAAAAAATATTACAATAGTTATTTTAAAGTAGTTTTGTTTTTATATAAATATATATATTACAACAAAGAAAAAAAAATGAAAATAAAAAATAAACAAAAAAATAAATATAAAAAAATTTGAAATGGGTTTTGATGGGAGCCGAGGCCCTCAACCCCCCCACCTCCCATGTCGTTGTGCTCGATGGTAAGTAGCGCCGGCACGACAGTGCACTACCATGCTCGACAGTGTAGCATTGTCAGCATGACAGCGTACTGTCATCTGGTAGTACTACTATCATGTCGGTGAGGTACACTACCACCGGCAGAGTTGGGTGGGCCAGCCTCCATGCAGCCACGGGTGGTGGGGACCACGACCCCCCATCACTTTGTTTTATATATTTTTTAATTAAAAAAAAACCTTTTTAATGAAGTTTGATTTTTTTTTTAAAGAAAAGTAAATTTGTTTTTATAAATTTTAATTTTGTTTTAAATAGTATTGTTAATTTTAGTTTGTTTATTAAATAGTTAGTCAAATTTATATTAAATTAATGATTTTCCTTTATATTCTAGAAAAAAACTTAATTCTGTAATTTTTTGACAGCCAGTAAATTAACTTTATTTTTTTCCACAATTATGTTTATTATTATTTTTCAGTATTATTTTTGGCTAAGTTAATGTTTCTTGTGCATTATTTAACCTAAGTAATTAAGAGTTATTGTATTTAATGAGTTTTTAACTACAAGTGGTAATAGACCTTTTAGGTGGAAATTACCAGTGGATTTGAAATGTATTCAAAAACAATTTGTAGAATACCAATATGAGAATTAATGCCTATGGTATAGTTAGTATTTGGATTTCAATTCTCGAAATAGTGTAGTTGTAATTCTGGTAATTATTGCTTAAGTTAGTTTTGTAAAAGTTATGTTATTTATGTTTCAAATTTACGTCAGGATATACTATGAACTCTCTGTCTGGTGTGAGTGTTAGTTGCTTGATTATGAACTTGTTTTGCATTATGCTTATGGGTTCAGGTTTTAGATTGACCCTAGAAAAGACCAAGGGTGTTAGGATGTGTATTCAATATCTTGTCCTATTTTTGGTTCTGATCTGATCTATGTACTCGACCTTAAACCTAGTTCACTTGATGATTGTGTTACTCTGAGCTATGTCATTTTGATCATTCCTGATATTGAGAGGAACTAGATTTTGTGGGTTTTTTGTATATGTACCTTATTTGGTTCAATATGTGTGATCAGTGAACCTAGGGTAGGTTATCTAGTTGTAAAGTAGGGGGTGGCTTGAAATAATGTGTCGGGGCCCATAGGAGGCACCTAGGATCATTTATTGCAAGTTTCTTAATCAAGTGATATCATTATACATAATTGGGGGGTTTAAATTGAATTAATCAGATATGGTACCGCACCCATGCTTGAGTGCTTGTATAGGCTTAGATGGAGGATGATATGATGATTTCTACCCTATGAGGTATTGTTCTAGCATAGTTAATGGCTTCATCTAGTTGAGAAGTCATTGATACAATATATGGGTAACTTAAGTGTCGGGGTCCAGAGAGACTATCAGGCTAAGAATTAAGGGTTAGACATATATGATGACACCTTCCTATGGACAGTCTAGGATTCCTACGTGTGTTGGTTTCCTCTGGGATTAGTAAGTATACCTTGCAACATGATTAGTACACCTTGAGTTAGTAAGATTTTGGGATTCCCTTGCTTAGATGATCTTGGCTTCTTGTTATGATATTTGAGTGGGGTCTATTGTTATCTCCTCATCATGATGGGGTGGAATTTTATAGTTCCACATGGATGGGTGGTAGTTATTCTTTTCCATTTGGGTTTCAGTGTTCATGTGCCAGTTTCGGATGTTCCTTGTTTAGTTTTTCTTACCTTTCTCTTGTTGGAGGTTTTGATCTTATCATTTCCATATTGTATATTTATTGATTCTATCACATATGATATGTGATCTAGATTACTGTAATCTTATTGTATTTAGTGATTACCATATACACTGCAACATGTGAAGAGGATGTAGATTTGATGTATACCTTATGGTACAGTTGTAATCTTGTAATTATATTGTTGATGTTAATTATGCAATCTATTTTTAATAATGAGAGTATTTTTTATGTATATCTCATTGAGTTTTGGTCTTAAGTAATTATGCATCATGGAACCATTAATTTTTATAATTTATTCTTGTATGTGTTAATGTGAGTAAAGGGTAGTTTCTTCTTCTTTGATGTATGTTCATGTTTGTAAAATTTTAACAAAATTTATTCTACAAACATTGCATCATGTGTAGGTTAATTACTCTTGGGTTCCTTGGCGTAGAATTAAACACTTCATCACAAGCCTATATACTATCCATTGCCCATTCATTGTCACAATTTTAATGTAGAACATTTATGATAGTAATCTTGCAAGAAAAATCAACATTTATTGTTCAACATTTTCATGAATGATAATAGGATTCCTATAGGTTGTATACACCTTATTGAATCATTACATACCATTACCAACCAAAGGGTCATACAAAGAAGCGTCCAAACAAAAACTAAATGTTAAACTCAAAAAATATCACTTGCATAGTCACCTGAATCAGACACTTGTAACTTCATAATGATTAACACTATTGAAAATCAGTTCACTCAGTCTGTGTAAAATTAGGGTTTGTAAAAAATATATATAAAGAAAATAAAATACAATGGTAAAAAAATATTTTATAATCTCTACACTGAGACCTATTGTCTCCTACTGCCCATCACAGGTTCTCAGCAATAGTCATCTAAATTTCATTATTTCTCTCACATGCAAACATCTGTAACCATGGAATCAACATCAGTTTAAAGGTATTAGAATATAATTTAAACTCCCACATCTATATTTCATTTGGATGATAAAGACGAAAGATACAATCAAGTCATTAATAGTAAGTCTGCAAATGAGGGTTTCAACCAACTTCAATAAAATCCACTTGATCTTTTCTCACCAGACATGACTAACTACCAAACGTGGTTTGATAGGGTCTTGAATTGATAATGGAAATTTCCCAATCAAAATAAAATGTTATCTAATCCATGCATGATTGTATAAATAATAAAAATCTTAGGAAGCCCAAGAATCATAGTAGAATAAACTGTCACAATGAAACACCATTTTATCCATATTACAGTTTAATACATTGTGAAACTTTACAAAGTATCTTCATTGGACTTCGTCCTTCACTACTCTGGTGTGACTGTCACCTTATCTATAGAGTAGTGCGATAGTTAGAGGCAATGATTTCATAAGTTTTCTTATCCTTCAACTACTCAAACTATAAAAAATCAACCTCATAATTACTTTTATAGAACTTAGTTTCATAACTATTTAAACTACCCCCTTGGACCAAATTGTTAGCATTTTGTAAATTTTGATTAATGTTGCACCTTGACAATTTCTTATCAAATTTTTACATATTGACACTAAAAGACCTTAAAACTTAATATAAACCCTCATATCACACCTCAATGGACTCAATATAACATTTTAAATGAACATAAAGGAAGGAAGGGGAAAGCTTGGATGAGATCAACAAAGCTCTCCCACTCTAAAAAATGTAGTCCAACCAAAATCACTAACAACATCTAGCCAAGAGCTAATTGACCCAAGACATGATACCTCTTCTCAAACACGAAGGAGAAACCTCAAAATCAATAGCTATAATAACCCCCTCAACATTTCTAGAAACCACAAAAATACTACTTCAACTACTGGTGTGCTCCAAAAGGATAGAACCTACTAAAAGGGGGCCATGAATAGCCAAACATGACACATAAATGTTTCACATGATGGCATTGGAGGGAACATGAAAATCCTAGAACTAGGTAGGTGATATAAAAACTAGCAAGAATAAAATATTCTCACCCAAGTCAGAAGGTAGGACTAGTAAACCAAACTACGGGATCACGATGGAAAGTGTCTAGCAAAGAAAAAATTAGGATGTGAAGAAAATTGGGAGCATTGAGGCCTGTAAAATCCTCAAGAAAGAAGAAAGATGAAAAATCAAAATAAATTTATAACCCCATGGAGAACCAAAAATAAGCAAGGAACCCCACTTGGAAGCGACGAGATTCCTTTGCACAAATTCCCCAGACAAAGCACACAAACAAAAGGAACAAAAATGGGCCAGCAACCACCTAGTGCAGCACTAAGAACAATGACCACTACTTTATTGTAGGCAATCTAGGAACCAAGAATTTTCTTCTATCATCCTCATCATATACATATTTTTCCTCCTTAGTTTAGACCCTAGTATTAGATCCTCCACTCTTCATAGCTCTAGTCTACTTTTTTAACAATCTTATCAATATTGTTGGAAAACTGGAAAAAAAACATAAAAAAATGTGAAAGAAAATCTTTATCTCATAATTGAGTAGAAATATCTCCAAAATAACATACTAAACTATTATTATTAGATATATAATAATAATTTTGACAAAAAAAAATATCATACTTACATAAAAATTTGAAAAATGTAATAGAAAATCAATAAAACTTTTTATCAAATTAATTTAGAAATGGTCCCAATCCATTACAACCCTGATCAAGCCAGCTAAACTCAAATTGGTACAGAATTGAAACTCTAGAAATAGACTCACCAAGCCTATTCAACCACAATTCCATAAGGATACTGCAACTATTGGGGTTGCTTTTCTCCAAGTTATGAGAGCAGCTTCATTAGCCTCAAGACTATAATAATCTGCTTTAGGAAATTCTTTCGGTAATAATTTGGCCTAATGCCAAGCTTGATAACTGAATCTCATCTCCCTCAATCCCTTGTGTTTGAAAAAACACCTCCAAACATCAATTTTAACATGTCTAACTCTTCTTTCAATCCCCTCACAGACTATCATATTCCTTATCTGGCTTCCACATATAATTTCCCCATAGTTGACCCTTTGAGGATCATGTTTATCATGAATGATCACATCCAAAGAATCAAAATAAGCACTTTAGAAGAAAAGCACATTAACAAACCGCTTGTGGAAAGAAGGAGAATTGGTATCTGCCTCAACATCTATATTCACCATTCATCGGGGCTTCAATCTCTTAATAACATCCACAAAACTCTCCAGAAGACTCTGGTTATAAAACAACCTATGGAAAACTATTGGAGCGAACACTGTAACAGCCTCCTCAAATTTAACATTAAACATCCCTTCATGAATCTCCTCCATAATTCTGATCTACACCATCTAATATGAGAACGAAATCTCCAACAACCGAGTGAGATCATGAAGTCTTCTTCCGCTTGATTAACTACAATTGATTATATATTTGAAGTCATCTGTTGATAATCAACTGAGTTACATATATGATGATTGACATTATCAGTTGATATATTTTCATTGGTGTCAACTTGTTTGAGTATCATAATGGTAGGAAACATATATTATGAATTGGATAACTAGAACACACAAACTTTGTATGGTCGGTAAATCAAGATTTTTGTATACACTGAGAGACAATGAACACCAAGTAAAACACAGTGTATACTGAGAATAATGATAAGCGAGCTAGGGATCACTGAAACAAGACTGTATTAACCGATAAATTTAATCAACCAAGGCTGACTGTTGAGCTGGAAATTGATGATTTTGAGGTAAAAGATAAAGTTTGTTATGTTGATCAAATGGTTATGAAAATTCAAGGAAGATCGGATGACAAAGATTGAAACATGTTTTTAACACAACTTCCAAGGATGGTTTAAGAGGTAAAATCAATGATGGAGATTAAGCGTAAAAATATGAAGGATGGAAATTAAATGATAGATATAAGGTCTGTATAAGAGACAAGAGATTCATTATAAATCACATGATGCTATGAGGCACACATGCAAAGTTTATGCATGACAAATCAAACTGGTTAAAGACAGAATTGAGCATTTCTCCAGACATTATCGAGCAATAGAGGAAAGAGCTTACCAAGAAAAATAGAGTATGGTGAATCAAATGAACTAAAGTGAACACAATTATTAGAGGTATTATGTACTTAGCATAGATCTAAAAATCTGCAAAATAGAGTTGTATTTGAATTAGATCATTACTATATCAATTTAACCATTGTTATAAATAAATCTGTTAACCAAGTAGCACGTGAAAGTCTTTATTATGACATTATAATTAAGTTTTAGTGTTTTCTTGATGACCTCGTAGTGAATGCATGGTCAAGAGAGAACTATTAGTTTTAAATACTCTAACAAGGTTACATTTAACAGTGTGAATTATAACCTTTAACAAGGTTGGATCTTCACCGAGCTCACTTCAGAAGAGTGAAATATTTTGGGTTACCGGTCCCTGGTAGTTTTTCCCTTGGCATGGTTTCCACATTAAAAATCTATATGTCAATGTGCATGAATGTTTTGGATTTTTAATTTTCTTTACACTTATCTTTATTGACATTGATTGGTAATCACAGTATTAGTTTACTAATACTCGGTAAACAACTAAAAGATATATTTTATATTTCATCGAGCTAAGTTATATGTTTGAAATTGTTTTTATATACATCTGGAGAAATTTGGGACTGTAGGATAATTGGGAGGTAACTAATTCAACCCTCACCCCCCTCTCAATTATTCTAACAATTGGTATTAGAGAAAGTGTGCTTAGAAGGAAAGTTTTGAAGGAATTAAGTTAAAGATCACAAGATGTACAAGAGAGACACACCAAAGCTGAACAAGGAGAAATTATTGACATGGAAAAGTAGAATGAGACTATACCTATTAGGGATTGGAGACAACATTGCAAATTATCTGGATAATGAATTCATTCTACCTTCTAGACCTTTGACTATCAATCACATGAAATAGAAACATGAACACAACCTTATAATGGAGGAGATTGCTTCTTCTCTTACTAATTCTAAATTTTAGGATATCAAGACAAGTACAACTGCCAAGCAGATGTGGGACAAGCTTATATTAGTTTATGGAGGAGATGAAAATGTACTAAGAGCTAAATTTGAAAGTCTTCGAGGGAAATTTGATGATATGAGAATGAAAGAAGGAGAAAACATAACACAGTATAGTACCTGACTTAAGGAAGTTGTGAATGCTAATCGAGGATCTGGTGGAACTATTGATGAAGACACTATTGTAAGTAAGATTCTTAGAACTTTATTGCCTATTTATTCTATAAGAGTCTCTGAAATACATGAAATGAGAGCTACACCTGAAAATAATATTACTATTGATAGCCTTGTTGGAAGATTGATTTCTTTTGAGCTGAATAACTTTAACAACAATATTGTACCTACTATGGAATTTGCATTTATGCCTACTTTGAAAATTGGCAAATCTAGTAGAAAACACATAATCAAAAATAGCAGTGACAGTGATAGTGATGATAAGGAACTTGATAATATTGAAGCTTTGATGGTTAGAAGGCTGCACAAAGATAAAGGAAGATATAAAGGTAAACAACCTTTGATATGTTTTAACTGTAAAGAGATTGGACATTTTGTTGCAAGATGCCCTAACAAAAAGAATGAGGAAAGAAATGATAGATCTAGTGACAGAAAGGATGACCAAGACTACATAAGAAACTAACAGTATGACAGAATAGATAACCAAGATTACAAACATAAAGGTAAGAAAGCATGTAACATTGTTGAAGATAAAGATAATGACAGTGATGAAGATAGTGATGAAGATATTGAGACAATATTCGTAGCTTTGAAGGATGATTGAGATAAAGATGAAAGTTATGTAGACACAACACTTATTTCTATAGTTAGTAAGCATGACACTTGGGTTATTGATAGTGGTTGTGCACATCACATGACCGGATATAAAGGAAATTTTGAATTTATTGAACATTATGATGGTGGATCTGTTAGAATGGGAAATGATACACCTTGTCAAGTAAAAGGAAAAGGTACTATAATGTTGAACAATCAAATCAAATGTGAAAATTCATATTGGGTAAAATGAATTAACTATAATATTTTGAGTGTTACACAGTTGAATAACATAGGTCACTAAGTTTCTTTTGAGAACAGAAAAGATAGAATATATGATGGAACTGGAAAATTAATTTGCATTGGTGAGCAATCAAAAGGCAACCTATTCTAACTTGATAATGCTGAAACTACTTGCTTATTGGCAAAGAATGAAGATATATGGTTATGGCATAAAATTATTTGTCATGTAAATTTTGACAACATGTTTAATATTAGTAAGAAAAGAAAAGTTGGACGCTTACCGAGCTTATCTAAACCAGACCATGTAATGTGCAAAAATTGTCAAATGGGAAAGATGTCAAAATCTAGTTTCAAGAGAAATAATTTTTCATCTAATGATACTTTGGACTTAATCCATATGTAGACCTATGTGGACCAATGAGAACACAGAGCTATTATGGGGACAAATACTTTATTCTATTTTTTTATGACTACTCCAGAATGATGCCTGTCATATTCCTAAAAGAAAAATCTGAAGCATTTAAGATGTTTAAATGGTATAAAGCTAAAGTAGAAAAAGAAAATAGAAGAGAACTAAAGTGTTTGAGATCTAATAGAGGAGGTGAATTTATTTTTGATGAGCTCACTAACTTTTGTAATGAGTATGGAATGAAAAGACAGCTTCCTGAAAGAAGAAAGAAGATCAATTATAGATTTTGCTAGAGCACTTATGATTGAAAAGAGTGTTGCACAAACATACTGGAGAGAAGCAGTTATCACAACCATTTACACACTAAACCAAATACAGTTGAAGAAAGATTCAAATAAGATACCTTATGAGCTATGGTATGGTTACACACCTAATGTGAGTTATTTTGGAATATTTGGAAGTCGTTGCTATATTCTGAAAGATGATCAAAATTGTAAATTTGATTCAAAAAGTGATGAAGGAATATTTCTTAGATATTCTACTAAGAGTAAAGTCTATAAATGTTTGAACAAGAATTCTAACAAAATCATTGAAATGCAAATGTGAAAGTTTGTAAATTTGATGAGAAGAATGATGAGGATAGGATAAAAGAAATGGAAGATTACATTAAATTTGTCTACATGGAAGAACCTGATACTTTACCAACGCATATGCCTAACATTACCATGCAACAGGGCAATGTCATTGGGCAACAGGTAGCACAGACTAAGAAAGGAAAATGCTGAAATAAAAGATCATGAACAAGAATACAATGAACATGTTGAAGAATAAAATGAAGAAAAAGAACTAAACCTAAACTGGCCAAATATGTCAGAAGACATCATCCACTAAATCAGATTATTGGAGATAAAAGAGTTGGTATGATGACTCGAAGTAAGTTCAAAAACAATACTTGTTTAAATTGTGAATTTTAGCCTAATAATATTAGATATGCATTAGAAAATGAATAGTGGATCAATGCAATGAGTGAATATATAGAGCAGATACAGAAAAATAAGACATGGACTCTAGTACCAAGACTGAGTGATAAGAATATCATTGGAATTGTTACCCTAATTTTACACATGCAGTATGATAATCATAAACAAGAAAAAAATTTCATGAAGGTACACCTCTTTAAGATTAATTTTCAGCTAATGAAGATGAAATAAATTGCTATTGGATTCATATTATCAGTTACATTGTACTCTAAGTATTGATCATATTCCAATTTTCAAATTCATAATTGATCATTACATTGTGCATTCAAACTGAATGTAATAAAAAAAAAGTATTTCCATATTACATCTTTCATATTAAAACTTAGAGGAAATTGGAGAAAAGAAAGCATGATAGAAGCATGAGTAGGGGTCCATGCATTTCCTTCTAGAATTTGACTTTGTGATATGGGAGCTGGTTGTCTGCTTTGTCCAAAATTCATGTATTTGTCATAGTCCATCATCCCTTGCATCTAGGTCTTAGGGTCCTATCCTACATAAGGGAAAGAAAATATGTTAGATCCAAATTGGATCTAAGAAATGCAATGGAAACCTAAAAAAACATACAACAATCAAACTTTCACAGCTACACATCTACCAATAATATCAATACAATGGAAAAGTATGCATCTACATCAACAGAATAACAATATCAAAGGGACATGCCTCTATGAAACCTTTTACTATCTATGGTTATCATTCTGCATTATACAAAAGTTGTTGTTTGTAAAACCAGAAATCTGAATTGAAGGGACTGAGTTCCTGTAGCTTAGAAATATTTTTTAGAATAGGAAGGTAGTGTTAGGATAGTGAACACAATCAATCAACTAAAATTCATTCCTGAATGTCATGACACATGGCACTCACACACAAAAAGTGATCAGTTGGTCATGTTCACTTACCTAACATATTGAATTTGATGGTGTTTTCAAACAGAGTAAACATAAGTGCATTTTAATGCAGACAGGATATGATCTATGAATTCATAAATATAAAATAACAAAGGAAAGTGCAGTGATTGTCATGAGCCCATGCTCGAACCTCACAAGATGCATTATCAAAAGAGAAAAGAATGCTAGGAGTTCACGAGTTCAAGGATTGGAAGATGTAGAAGGAGAAGAGATGCATTTCATAAGTGTTGATACAGAGTGAATACATGTTGTTGCAGCTCAATGGGAGAAAATTACACTAATCTTGTTATGAGATAATCAAAAGCAATGAAAAGAGGATACAAAAGATGTATGTGCAAGACAGACTGTGCATGTGCAAAGGAGGAAATTGCAAAACTGATATGTAGAAAGATGATCAAATTACATTGCTATCAATTATCAAATAATTAAAATATGCATACGCTTATGGTGTCATCTAAGAATAGTAACCATGTATTCAAACACTATTGACATGAAATACAAAGAGCCTCAAATACTATTATGAATATTGGTGTGTTTGGACATAGAAGCAATGAGATATAATAGTAATGTTGTTATGAATATGCATATACAAAGAAAATGAATAATATTTACATCTATTTTGCAATGTTGTTGTAACATATGTGTTCAAAAGAAGGAACATGAATTATAGAATATCAAATGAGATGGTAACTGCATTGTTATTTAATTATGCATCAAAGTATCATTTATTGTTATTAGATGAATTATGCACATAAAGGATGGATAGAAATGTTTAGCAACATTTCAGTTATGCAAAGCATGGATGTACATAAATGTCATCAAAGTAATGTGCATATATAGAAAATCAAATAACAGTGCATATTCAAGAGAAGAGGGATAACAATAATGTTGTTATAAAGAGATGTGAGTTCATAATAGTTATATTTACTTTGAAAAGTAATGTGCGTATACAGAGAAATGATCAAACAATAGTGCATGTTCAAGAAAGAAACTAAATTACAGTGTTGTCAATGTAAAATATGCATGTACAGATGTCAGAAAAATAGCATTATTATCAAATGTAACATATATTTTTGAGAAATGACAGTGTTATTTGAAAAGGAAAAGATGTATTTTAAAGTATCAATCTCTTTGGTCACAGTAATGTTCATGGGTGTTACGAGCCCATGTTTGAACCCCTCAGATAGCTTGCTTACTGGAGTTACATCTACAATATGATATATTTGTCATTTGTTATTTTTGAAGGATGGAGACCAGAATGATGGACAAGTCTAGACAAAATGGTCGCTGCGATCAGTCTCAATAGTGGTTATGGTTCAAACATGGTGTTCATTGTCGACAAAAAAAATAAGACACAAAAAAACCTGAGTCGACAACAGTGAAGAAATGTATTAACACAAAATGCAGTGTAGGAGCCAACAAGATGTAACTACTCACAAACTGCATTATGCAAGCATAAGCAAAGTACAACAACACTGACTTATCTAACAGGGGTCTATTCAAGAAAAGGCTTGAGTTGAGAAACAAATAAAAGCAGAGCATAATAACCCAGAATAATTGCAAGAATCATAGTGGAATCAATAATGTAAAATCCTGTAACCCAAATAATTTAAAGCTATGAAATGAAATGGCGACATCAACCATGAGTTCAAAAAATAGGAAGAATGAGAAAAGAAGCATAGATGATGACTTATCTAGAGTCAACAAAGCCATGATAGAAGGAATAGAAGCCTAGATGTGATGATGTATAGCCTGAGCTCCATGAAGACATGCATAAACAATTCCACCTATTATGTCAAAGACCCAGACCATTAAAATTTGTGGTGTTCAAGAGCTCGAGCTCTCTATTTTCAACCGTAGACTCCACCTAGAGAGCTAAGTTCAAACATGCACTCCAGTTCCAAAAGCATGTAAAGAGCCTAAGCTCTTTATAACCACTTCCAGTTGGAGCCCAACCTCTATGATTCAAGATGCAAACTCATAGTTGCAACCATAGATGGAGAAAACCTCAAAAGTAACTACATTTTAGCCTGAGATCACAGGGGAGAGTTTACAGAATACAACACAACTCCCACATCATAGTGTCAACTTCTAGATCGACAACCTAGGCATAGAGAAGAAAAAAAGAACTAGATTCAATGTCATGTTCACAGAAAGTGGTGCTATACTCTAGGGTTTCAAAACCCTTGTCTTTACCAAATGTAAAAAATCAAATTTCCAAAACCAAGAATAATGCCAAGTTTTGGTTAAACTTTGGAATCTGCTGTCAGAGGAGTTACTACATTAAAGACTGTAGTGTTTGATACTAGGAAGCCTCAAATTCCAAGTGCCACAACAGTCACCTTGCTGATGGAGACATTGATATTTTTGGAGAGTGGTTATTTGCATAGCTTTGGTCATGTTTACCTAGAGTTATGGTATTAGTTTTAGGCTTGGTTGGGGTTATATGTTATGTGGTTGGGGTTAGATGTATTAAGTTAGGAATTGTTATTATATTTTATGCATATAAGTTGGTTGTGTTTATTTAAAATGTGTATATTTTAAAAAACCAACATTAGGGGCATGTATAAAGGCATGAATTATGCCTTATGATTAGGGTTTATTGCTGATTTGGAGGGATTTTTGGAGGGCATTGGATTTTTGAAATTAGCCTTGAAGGGGTATATATCTGAGCTTCCTTCTCATTTTTTAGGGGTTTAGAATTTAGGGAGAAGGTGGTTTAGTGCACATACTAGTTCCTTTGTGCCTTTTGCATACATTTTGTAGCCATAGGTTCAATTTTGATGCAGACTGTGTTCAAGTGAATGTAACTTATTCCTTGGCATGTTTTGTACCTTGGCATGTAACCATTTACATATTTTGAAGAGAATAAAGCAAGGTCCAATTATTCACATATTTTATGATTTTTTTCATCAATCCTTTCAACATTTCTACATTTAAGTGTAATGTGTTTTACAACATAGATTAGTGAATTAATCCAATTCCTATTCTAGGTTTACAAGTAGAACCTTTTGCAGAATCTATATGTTTATTGACAGATTATCACTATTTGTGGTACAAACCATAATAGTGATTTTTAGGTGAACCTATACGTTTAATAGTGAATGTTACTACAAATCTCAGTAGTGTGTGTCTTGTGGATGTTGATTTGAAGTTCTGATAAGTCTGAATCCAGTTTTGGTGTATCACCTTCTAGTTTATCTACTCAGTTTTAGTCATTCTTTCCCTTTTCCCCAATTAGAGAACTAGTCAAAGGTGATATTCCAAATCCAATAGGAACCATCCTAGAATCTAGAGATTCCTTCTTAATCAGAGTCCACCCACAACTCAGGAAGGTTTCCATTGTTACCATGAGATATTAGTATGTCGTAATGCCTGAGTTAGGGTGGTATTTCAAGGCCTTAACAGTTTTTGTCATGATCGGTAGGACTCCTTGTGATACATTAACAAAATCCAAATAAGGAGTGTAAAAGAGTTTGATTATTTTCAGCTATCACATACTACAAGAGGAAGAACCTTGCAGAGAGAACCTAGAGGTCTGAAAGATCTCTCCTTTTAGCATGTAGTAAGGGGTAGGAAACCAGGAAGACCAAGAAAAAGATGATCTAAAATAAGTTCATCTCCTCCCTCCTACTACACTGAATTTCCATATTTAAATCAAGAATGTTCTGAAATTACTCCATTAGTTCAAGTTCAAGTTGTTCTTGAACAACTTGCAGAGGAAGATCAACCAGCACCTTCTAGTTCTACTACATCACCACCAAGAATGGCTAGAAGGTTGCCATTTGTGCCCTTTGATTAGGGTAGTCCTTTAAGGATTACCAATCATAAAAACATTCTATTGGCAGCGTTGAAAGGGTTACCATCTTTTATGGGAGAAGGACAAACAACAAATATTGAGCATATTTGAGATGTTGCTTCTCTTTGCAATGTTCATCACATCATGGAGGAGGATGTACCTTTGAAGTTATTGGCTGCATAATTGAAGGGAAAAGCATTGGAATGGTTCTGAATTCTCCCTATTGGATCAATTGCTTCATGGGATGCACCAGGTGAGGAATTGTCAAATTTTTTTGAAGATAAATCTGATAATATTTCTTTGGTTGAACAACTAACTACTATCAAAAGGGCTCCATAAGAAGAGATGAGTGATTTCAATATCCAATTTCAAAATACTTGGAATATGATTCCTATCATGGTAAGACCCTCTTCTTAATATGCATTCTTATACTTCCTTAAGAGTCTTAATAGTGACATCTCAGTTATGATCCAATCTATGGGGGGAAATTCTTTACCTCAAGATTTTAATATTGCTATTAGGGCAGAGAATAGTCTTATTTAGGTAGGAAAGATACCTCCTAGGCCACCTATGCCTCTCTTTCCTAGAATCTAGTCTAATATTTCATTGACTACCCCACCTCTTGCACCTTTTCCATCTGCAAAAAATCAAGAAATGATGCCTACTGCCCCTTCTAATGAGATGCAAAGCATAAAAGATAGCCAGTAAAAATAGAAAGTCTATTGCAAACCTTAGGAAATGAGTTGGTAAACCTTAAAAGGCAGTAAGCTCAAGGAAATCCAATAGCCCATATGCAAAATCAGTTTTCTAGTTCATCATCACAATAGCCTAACCTGCCCATTTACCAAGGTAATAAGTAGCAGTAACAAGGAAATAACAATACCAATAGGCAGAATTGGAATCAAAGGCCTTATAGACCATAAAATCATGTGCCTCTTAAGGCTATTAGGGATATTATTCCTAACCAAAATAACCTTGTGCTGAATATGAGTGGTGTTATCCTATTGGGTAGCCCCACAATCATTTAAAGTGCACGAATGGAGTGCTTAATCAGGCTCTAATGGTTTAAAGTGTGATTTATTCACAACAAGATGCATCCATTGATGAGACTCAACAACAATCGGACCTAAGTGCTTCGAACACTAGTTTTCTCAATTGGCAAGAAGAAGAATTATGTGGGGTGAGTAATGACTCACATATATCAACAAACACAAGAGCCAAGAAGAGAGCTCTAGAAATAGAGCAATCAGTTGCTAAGATTTCTGCTACAACTCAATCACCACCCATTCCTCCTATTTCTATACTGAAAGAACACTCCTCTCTTACAATCAAGGAGCAACATCAGAAGCACACGGATCAGATCATTGGTAAATCTCCTCAAAAGGTACATTTTGTTGTTCCTTTTAATATTGTTGACAATATGAAGAAGATGAATGTGTCTATTTCTATGTGGGATACTTTAGCCATTCTAGGGCAGGAAAAATTGCTTAAGGAAGAGTTGTCTAGACTCTAAAGGAGCAGAAAGTTCACAAAAATCCCTAAAGTAGCCTTCAAGGACTATTTTTGTCAATACAGGGGATGCAGATAAGCAAGGAATGACAGTAAAGGATGGTAAGAAACTTACAAATGTTAAGCCACCTCCTTTTTATGTGTCCTTGATAATTGGTATTAAGCTAGTAAAGAACTGCATGGTTGATAGTGGTGCAACCAGCACAGTAATGTCCAAGACGATTGCAGTTTTGCTTGATTTGAAGTATGAACCTCTTGATAAGGGAGTGATTTAGTTAGACATTTCATCATTCCACACTTTAGGTGTTGTTAAAAATGCAATTTTGACCCTTCATGCTTGCCAAAATTTCTCTATTCCACAAGATATCTATGTTATAGACATGCCTCCTTATTTTTCCCTATGTTTATCTAGGGATTTTATAGAAAAGATAGGTGAATACTTCTCATCAGATTGGTCTCACATGTTGTTTAGGACAAGATATGGTGCAAAAGTGACCATAAAATCAAAATTGTTGACCAAAGATCACATAGAGCCATATATTCCAAGCCTTATTAATGCTAGTTGTGTGATCATAGATGTTGATGATCTTAAAGACTATCCAACTTTTGATACTCAACTAGAAGGCATACCTGATATATTGTTGGATGAGTGGGAAAGTGGAAATGCCTTTGGTAACCAAGATAGTGTTATTTATGATGTTGGTTTTGGTAATTATATGCTTTATGAATCTGACCCTGTTATGCCTAATTTGATAAAATCATATGATGTTGATTCAAAACAGCCTAATCAGATTTGGAATTTTATTTTGATGGATCTAGAAACAAGGATGGAGATGGTGTAGGTATTGTGCTTGTGTTTCTAAATGGTGACAAATATTATGCTACATTCAGATTATCTTTTCCTTTTTCTAGTTCAATGTGGCTAAATATGAAGGATTAATACATGGCTTGGAGTGGGAAAGGAAGAGAAATATCAAATGTTTGAGGCCATTTGGAGATAGTGAATTGGTGGTCAATCAGGTGACATGTCTGAATGCTATTAAAAATGACCTCCTAAAGTTGTATAAATCTAGAATATCATATATTTTAGATGATTTTGATGTATTCAACCTGAATTCTGTACCTAGAAATAAAAACCAGCATGCTGATAGATTATTTTCTATTGGTTCTCAAGTTACAATTTCTTAGAATAAAGGTTGAAATACTAATCAATCTCACATTCAGATTGTTGTTAGGACATCCATTCTAGATAATGAATTTAATTGGCAAGTTTTCAATACTGATGAACATATCTTAAGTTGTATGGGAGAAATAGATGTCTTTGCAGCTTCTAAAGACATCAAAGAAAAATAGCAATTTGAGGACCAGATCATACAACTCAAGTCAAATAAGCTTCCAAAACGACTAGTCAGTTTGGAGTCCATCTTTAATTCTGATGATAAGTTCAAGAAGAATAAAACTAGCATGCTCATCAAGGAAGATCATTATGAGGAGTTAGAAATATTCAGAGACAAGTTCTTAAAGGTTGGTAAAGTTAACTCTCCTCAAGATAAGGAGCTTCTTATTACTTTATTCAAAGAATTCGGTGATGTCTTTGCTTGGGATTATGCTGATTTTAAAGGGTTTGACCCTCAATTGACCCAACACACCATTGAATTAAAGCCCAATTCCAGGCCAATCAGGCAAAGACAAAGGCCAATTAGCCCAAATTAGAGCCCCTAATGCTTAAGGAGCTGAATAAACTGCTGGATAGTGGAATAATTTTTCCAATCAAACATACATCTTGGGTTTCAAAGTTAGATCTTGTAAGGAAGAAAATTGGGGAGATTAGATTGTGTGTAGATTTTAGAGACCTTAATAGGGCATCTCTGAAAAATAGACATCCTCTTCCATCCATGGAACAAATATTGTAGTATGTCTCTGGTTCTGAAAGGTTTTCCCTTCTATATGGTTATTCTGATTATAATCAAGTATTAGTAAAAGAGGAAGATTAGTTTAAAACAGCTTTCACCACTAAATGGGGAACAATGGCATACATAAGAATGCCATTTGGTTTATCAAAAGTAGGAGCCACATTCCAAATAGCTATGGACATGGTTTTTAAAAATCTAATGTATAAATTTGTTTTGGTTTAATTGGATGATGTTACTATTTACACCAAGATTGCAGATCATCATATAGGCCATTTAAGGCAAGTGCTTCAAAGATGTGGAGAGTTTGTAATCTCCCTCAACCCTAAAAAAATTAGTTTTTGCAGTCCATGAAGGTAAAATTTTAGGATATCAAGTGTCAAAAGAAGGCACAACAATAGATCCTTAAAGAATCCATGCAATTCTAGATTTACCTTTGCCAAAACATAAAAAGGGGTTGCAAAGCTTTATTGGCATAATTAACTTTGTAAGACACTTTATTCCAGACATTGCCAATTTATTAAAGCCCTTAACTGCAATGCTAAAAAAGAATGTGCCTTTCTGGTAGACTAAGAAGGGAAAGTCAAGTTTTGAACAGATCAAACAAGCCCTATCATCATATCCTACATTAGCTAACCCTAATTCTTCTAAAGATTTTATCTTATATGCTTATGGAAGTTATGATACTATTTCAGCTATGTTGGTGCAGAAAAATAATGAAAATTTAGAATAGTCAGTTGCCTTTTTCAACAAAGGGATGGATGAATATGAACAAAGGTACAATTTTTTTGAGAAACATGTAATTTTTTATTATTAAATCTTTAAAGAAGTTTAAACATTTGGTTGCTAGAAATAAAGTTCATCTAATGGTTCCACATCCTAGCATTAAAGAGTTTTTGTTGAACAAAGATGTCAATGAGAAAAGAGCAAGATGGATCACAATAGTTATGGAATATGATGTGCATATTCATGTAACCAAGTTGGTTAGAGGCAAGGATTTGTGTGCACAACTGGCAGAAGGAGAAGAAGTTGAAAGAAATGAGGAAATTCTATTACTTCAAGATAACCTTATACTTAATGACTACCTAGAAAATTGGTTCGCTGATATGAGCAGATTTCTGCAAACTGGACAATGTCCAACTGATTTTGATAAAGCCAAAAGGAGGTATTTCAGATTGCAATATATTCCTTATGTTTTGATAAATGGTATGCTTTATCGAAAAGAATTTTCTGGAATGTTGCTAAAATGTATTTATATTGTTGATCCAAGCAAAATTTTATCTAAATTTCAAGATGGATCATGTGGAGGAAACTTCAATCCTCAAACCATAGCTTAGAAGATATTAAGGGAAGGTTATTATTGGCCTGATTTATTTAAGGATGCCCATTATTGGGCAAGAAGATGTCAAAAATGTGTTCTTTTTGAAGGAAAACAAAGGCTAGCATCATTGCCACTAAAGCTTATCATTGTTGAACAACCATTTATCAAGTGGGGAGTGGACTTCATAGGCCCCATTAACCCTAATTATAGTGCTGGTCACAAATGGATCTTGACTGCTACACACTAATTTACAAGATGGACTGAAGCTATCACATTGAAGGAATCAACTAGATTTGTTGTTCTCAACCTCTATGAAGACATTATAACCACATTTGGAGTACCTCAATCAATTATTTATGATAATGCATTAGCTTTTGTTGGTTCTAGAATAACGGAATGGGCTGTTAAGAATGGGATCTATCTGAATACATCATCTAACTATTACCCTCAGGGTAATGGACTTGATGAGTCTACTAATAAGAACCTCAAAAGGACTCTACAGGAGAACAAGAGGGATTAGCATTCAAAACTCAAGGTAGCCCTGTGGCTGGATAGAATTACACCAAAGTGGATCATTGGTAGCTCACCCTATGTATTGGTTTATGTGAAGAAAGAAAGGTTGCCAATTTATACTAAGTTTCCAGCCCTACAATTAGCTGATCAGATGATGTTGTTTGAAGAAGAAGATACCTCTTAGGCTAAGCTTTGTTGAGTTGTTACAACTAGAAGAGAAAAGGAGCACAACCTTAAGGAACATTGAGCTAAGAGAGAATTAGACTTAGAGGTGTTTTGACAAGAAGGCTACACCTAGAGAGTTCAAGGAGGGTGACCTAGTTCTTAAATGGGATGTGCTGAAAAGTAGACCAGGGCAGCATGATAAGTTTGACAATTTTTTGTTAGGCCCATTTTTCATCACTCAATGAAAAGAGAACAATGTCTTTTAGCTATCCACCACAGATGGAGAGATCTTGCCTATCCCACTCAATGGGATCTTCCTCAATATTTTCTTTGAGGGTTAGTACTTTCTAACTTAGGTTTCATTTCAATAAGTGTTGCCAAGCACTAGGTGTCTTTAGGTTTTCATTTTCAATAAAGTGCTTTCAAGGCACAAGGTCAGTTTAGGTTGCATGGGTCTTAGTTTAGGTTTCATTTTCATTTTGATTAGATTGCATTTGTATGTTCTAGTTTTGACTCCATTTCCCAATGAATGAGGTTTATAGTTCATGTCTAGCATATAAACATACATCAGAGGTTGCGATAATTGTTACCCTAATTTTACACATGTAGTATGATAATCATAAACAATAAAAAATTGCATGAAGGTACACCTCTTTAACATTACTGTTCAACTAATGAAGATGAAATACATTGCTATTGCATTCATATTATATGTTAAATTATACTCTAAGTATTGATCATATTCTAATTTTCAATTTCATAATTGATCATTACATTGTGCATTCAAAATGAATGCAATAAACAAATTTTCTTTCCATATTACATCTTTCATATTGGAACTTATAGGAAATTGTAGAAAAGAAAGCATGATAGAATCATGAGTAGAGGTCCATACATTGCCTTCTAGAAGTCGACTCTGTGATATGGGATTTGGTTGTTTGCTTTGTCCAAAATTCATGTATTTTTCATACTCCATCATGTCCTGCATCTAGGTCTTAGGTTCCTGTCTTGCATCATGGAAAGAAAAGGTGTTAGATCCAAATTGGATCTAAGAAATGCAATGGAAACCTAAAACAACATA
>JAGRRI010047482.1:0-16652 GCA_018584345.1 Thuja plicata | reverse complement strand
GAGCTCGCTAGAAGACTAGAAGACATTGGTGTATTGAAAGAAGAGAATGAAAAACTGAGAAATGAATTGAAGATTCTACAACAACATAATGAAATGATTAAGAGATTTGAAGAGAGGACTAAGAGAATGGATGAATTTCTGAACTATCAAAGAAGACTGAACACAAATACTAGATTAGGGTATACCGAGAAAGGAGCATTGTCAAATCAAGCTGAGAAAAGGAATGTGTATTCCAATTCGAAGCCTAAGAAGCCCTCTTTCCGTCACTGTGGAAAACTAGGCCACACATCAAATGTTTGCAGGAGAAAATAAAAATATATTTCTAGAAACTCTCCTATTTTCAATTAAAATTGATATAATTATAATAAGAATGGGAATCAAGCACATGAATGCAGATCCAAGTTGAAAAAAAAATAGAAGAAATCATACACGGATAAATATTGTCAAACTTGCAACATGCATGGTCACACATCATAAGCATGCATGAATAACATGAAGAAAATCTAGTAACCTAAAGGACAAGAAGAAAAGGTAAATCAACTAAGAAGTCAAGGTAATGCTTATGCTTGGGATTATAACACTTTGGCTAGTTGCACAACATGTGGTAAATATTGACATATAGAAGAAATTTGTATGAGACAATAGCGAACTGAGTCTAGGAATTGGTCAATTTATGGCATGGCTTGTTCACACTTTCATAAGGTCAGTCACTTAAGAAGAGATTATGAAGAAAGAATAAATACTTATGGAAATGGGAATACAATTGAAGAAATCATGAGGATCAGAAATCAAATGTGGAAAAGAGCATCAAATGATAATGATGGACCAAGAACAACAGTCGATGACACCTCATCTCATGGATAAATTGATTCCATAGTCTCCACCTAAGCAATACAAGTAGGTATGGAACTATGTTTTACAAAGCTGTATCTTACATCAGTTCCTATATTCATTGTACAAATGCCAAATTATCATGAATTAAGATGCACTACGGTATTATATTTTAGAATACTTTGATCTAGTTGAGTTGGTTAATCTATACCGAGCTAGTACATGACAGTTGATGAATATGTGAGAGAAAACCTAGTTGCTAAGGCAATCAAGCATTTGGTATATTTTCCAAGCTGAAGTATCATTAGTATTAACCGAGTATATGTTTGTCTACCGAGTGGTTGGTAATGAGCATTTATTGCACCAACTAAAGTTATTTGGTATAAATTTATGGGTTGTGATATCATCTGTTCACATAGTGATCAGAGAGAAAAATAGAGAAATTGAAAGTTAATGCATAGAAGAGCACTTTAAACTATTTTGCATAGTTTCTAGGCTTATTTTGAGTAGTTGGAAGCTAGAAATTGCATGCATTTTCACTCACCGAGTCATTTTGAATTCTTTTGTGGAAGCCCTAATCAAAATCAATGGCATCCTCATCTTGAACTATGAAGGAAAAGATGGATAAAGAGAAGAAGGTAATTCTAGTTAAGAATTCCACTTGTACAAAGTCAAATTACAAGATACATTCTCATGTTGCAATGCAACCTGATGACAAAGGCGCGTTCTCCATGATACTGCTTAGGGTTCTTTTATCTCAGATGTGCAAGCATACATTCACTGTGCAAGATAAGTGAAATAGGGGATTTTGATCTTATATCGACATATTAGTCTCTTTGCATGGATGGTAAACTTAAGGATGATCAGAAACATCTAGAAGTGAAAGGGTTATCCAATTCCCTAAATTTATTGAAGGTATTCAGAACTGAATGGATACACATTGTTTTAAGCCGAGTTCATGATGAAAATATTTGGCTGGATAAACTGAAAAGGATTAGCAAAGATGTTATACATGCAGTAACCAGGTCTCGTACAATAGATAAATCAAAATCTAAAAGGCACCTTCCCGAACCTAGATTGACAACCTTACAAGATTTGAGTGGAATGGTAGAGGTCTACGGATCAACTCCATTAGTGATCCTAAACTTACATTTGGTGTGTATGTTATTGCATACAAGATATTGTAGTCAAGCAGACTGAACAACATTGCATGTGGAGCTGTTGACATACCATGCAAAATTGTAAAGAAGGGTTGACAACCTGACCTAGCTGAGTTTTTGCAAAGACAACTTGAAGAGAACATGAGAAAAATCCAATCAGCCAGATCTAAGACATGTAAGTTTGGTTCTCTCCTACTATGTACATTCTTCTACCAACAGAAATTTTTTCCCTCTATTGGTAATGTGAAATGGAAGACAAATTGATCAATTACACTGCAAATTGGTGACTTCATTACAAGTCTAGGGACAAATTTTGAACCTGTTATGAATGATTACTTTGCTAAGATCAAAGCAAGAATGGAAAAGAGATCAAGGATACCAATGCAACTGGTAGAGAAATATAATGATGAAATCTATTTTCTAGTTGACTCATATACTACACTTATCAAAGAAGTACAACTGAGGGTAACATGACTACCTCTGATGGATTATGAATTAGATATTGATTTAGCTTCAGAAGCAATAGAAAAGTTATCAAAACAACTAGTTGACAAATTTTACATGAGATTTAGCACATAAAAAAAATCTAAGACACGAATGTCAATTGGATTACAAGTTGAAAAGATGGGTAGGAAGAAGACCAAGATAGTTAAAAACTTAAAAATAAAATTTTCTATCACTGATGAAGAACCAGATAAGTCAGTTGATGATACCAAGGAGTAAACCTTAGTCAGTAAAGATGAATAACTAGAACAAGATGTTGATGCCCCCGAGCCTGATGAAGAAAAAGTAGAGGTACCAAAGGAAAAAAGGGAAAAAACATAAAGACTAGATCTCCACCAATGACAATATCACAATCTATGACAATAGACTCACCACCTTTAAAGAAAGGAGTTTCTATGATATCTAGGTCATCACAAAAATTTACTTATCAAACAAGGAAACTAAAGACCATAGAAATGAGACAAAGAAAGAAATAGGTGTCAATCCTAACTCTTGAGCTTCTTGAGCTAAATGTTTAACATTCAAATTCACAAGATGAGCAATACTATGTAATAAATTAACACCTTGGACATTATTGCAGAGGAATTTCTTAAGAACCTCTATAGCTTGGATAGAATCTTGATTATGGTTTTCTTGGATAAGCCAATTTCCCATTTTATCAAGTTTAGTTGAAAGGTTTTGCACTTGTTTAGGAGGAACTCTTAAAGCATCATCCTCATCATGAGATGAGTGAGAAGAGTTATGCTCCATAGAAGGATTGGAACCACAAGCTATCAAATTATCATAAGGAATCGTAAGGAAAGGAGAGGAAGACTCGAGATCCAAAGAACCCATAAGTCTACGACTTCTTTTAACCGGGATACTATAAGTAGGAGTAGAGGTGGTAAATCTCATACACCAATATAATGCAAATGAACTTAACACAAGATTTGATTTATTAATTTTGAATGTAATTTAAAGAACATGAAAGATCTAGCATAAAGATGTAAATCTAACACCAAAAAGAAAGAGTTGTCTATCGTGGGTTCACCAAAATGTAAAGGAAGAAAATTCTTTCTTTTATTTTATTTAGTTTTATTAGGGTTTGATTGTGTATTTCTCTAACCTTTACATTTAAATTGTGTTTGTATTGAAATGTGATTATGAGGAAGATAAGATGTTCCACCTTTATCCCCAAATGCACAAATGAAAGATCCAAGTTGATCAACCCAAAAGAGGGGAAATTAATGCACAAATGAATCAACCATTTGGAAAAGAGAACAAAGAGGGAGATCTTAAATTTTGATAATTGATTATATAGATATGATATATGATAGTAATTGAAAATGATGAGAAGAAGAATCAACCTTAAAGAATTTTCGATCAACAAATGTTATTTTCTGAGGTCTTTAGACTATTTCTAGAAAATTTGAAGTATGATCCAAAACTAGAACATAGAGACAAACAAAACCCAGAAATATTTTTCTGATCTGACACCGTCTTATGAAAAAGGTTGACCTTGACCCACAAATGTCACCCCTGACCCAATAATGTTGACTCTGACTTGCACAACATTGACATAAAATCTGTTCACGGAGCCCGAAAGAAAGATGAAAAGGGTATCCAAATCTGAGTCCAAATCTGTAGTCCTAAACATTTACTAGCAAGAAAAATAGGTTTTTTTGTTGGGGAGGAGGGGTTTGCCTTAGTCAAACCTTGGTTTTCGAATTAACCTTAAATATATGTAATTGAAATTGCATAAGTAAACAAAGTAAATGCATAAATTCACCTTGCTTGTAAAAAGTCCTTGTGGTGGATTTGAATGCGTGGATCCACAAGTCTACACCAAAAACATGGAATGTAGAATATAGGATGTCTTCAATCTCTTTCTTGTAGATCTCCAACACCAAGTCTTGAATGGGTTTTTGATTTAGAAGAGGCTTGGAAGAAGGTGGATGGAGAGATCACCAAAAGGGTGCTATGTAGCTTGAATCCTTCAATGGCCTCCAATAGATCTACTTCATGAAAATGGATTCTAGAATTCTTGAGGATGGATGAATGCTTGCTTGAATTCTTTCTCCTTAGCTTGTTGTAATTGCACTTGATGATGGTTTGAGAATGATTGATCACGATTAGAAGACTTAGAGAAAATGAGAGGAGAAAGCTCCCTTTTATATGAAACTAGGGCACAATCTTCTAAGGAGGCCAACATAGGATAATTAAATTCATATTAAAGCCTTTACCCTTAGGAGAGGACCTATATTAAATATAATTTAGGAATCGACGCTTCGAAACCTAAAACAACCAACCTGGAAGCAGGAAACAACTTTTGCAAAGACCGACATCTAGAAACTGTTGGACCCCAGGATCTGAACCCTGGGTCAAGGTTGAGGTTGACCTTGACCTAGGTCAGGGTTGAGGTCAACATAGAACAAAAGGGTTGAGGTCAACATAGAACAAAAGGGTTGACCCTAACCTTGAGGTCCAAGATCTCAGATCTGCAGTCCAGAATGCAGAAGTCAGGTTGGAAAGACGTGGAAAGTGGGGCAGAACAGGGGGAAAGCTAGGTAAAACATTAGGAACCCATTCAAGGTGCTTTTCATGACCCTGAACCACTTACTCAGAACACTAAACCAGTCTATCATGGAAGTGCTTCCATTTTCCAACTATACATTTAGCCCCCACTTTAGCAAGAGTATGAGCTCAACACAAACTCTTGGTAAAGGAGAACATACCGAACAAACAATCTTATTGGAATCAAAAGGAACAAAGAAATCCTCAAGCCCCCAAGGAACTTAATTCTTTATCAACCCTAAGATTGTGATAAGAGAGACATCACTCAGTTAAAGAGAGAAAGAGAGAGTGTGATTATCTTGCCCAATGAGAACTTATGTCCCATTACGAACCACACAAAAGCATAACTAGAGAGATGGAGTTGAACTGCCTAGTGAATGTGGCTATTCACTAGTCAACCCATCAGGGAGATCCATTCTTAAAGGGATCAAAAATATTGTAAATTAAAAACTGGCGGGATTGAGAGATCCGTGTAAATTTAAACTGGAGGGATCAAGAGATCCTAAAAAGGTAAAGTGTCTATGCTTTAAGGATTAGTTGTTAATCTATAAAGGGAAAAAGTTTTAAGTGCTTGAAAATATTTTGAATGTGCATGTGTGCAAAAAGTGAGTAGAGTGTATGCCCCCACATTAAAGTCATTGCTAACACTTTAACATGAGCAATGGTTTTAATGGAAATATAAACAACTCTACCGATTACATTTCTACTACTAGTTTCCCCCAAACAAAGACAACTCAAGCGAAATAAAACATAAACATACACAAGAGCACAAAAGGGATCTACCTACTATGGGGTCAGTATGATCATAAGATAACATGTATATAGAAATATGATATTATTGCAAATGAATTGACATTATTCCCCAAAGAAAGTAGAACTACAAGCACAATGGAGGAAATAAACTTAAGAGTTGCGAAGAAGAATCTTTTGGGACCACAACCCGGAGACCAAAAAGAATTAGTGCTACCATGTCATAGATCCAAGCAGACTACACAAGGAATATAGTTACAAACAATAGCACAAGTACATGAAACAACATATAGAAGAATAAAGATACATATAGAGGAATTGTACAACAAGTTTGATTCCTTTATCACCTTGCACCAAAAAAGTAACAAGGGTCGTATAAAAGAGTCTAACAAACATTTAGAAAATATATTATGGGAGAAGCACATTATAACATGCAAACACAAAAAGGGCTACCATAAAAGATAAGCCAATCAAGCACATTGCCGACCCTCCCTATCTTGGTTTATGTTATTGATGGAAGGTGGGAAACTCACAAGAGGGACTATATCCAATACAGTAGGAATGATAACCAGTTTGAAACAAGGATCCTCTTGAGAATCACAATGCTCGATACTAGATGTAATTGTTAACTGAGTTGAAAGCATATGAGGTAGATCAATGGTCTTGTATTCATCACTAAGATCAATAGGATCATCGAGAGTGTCCTCCTCATCAAGGTTGATTGAAATGGGTTCTAAGATGTGAATAGGATCATCATACTCATTCATCTTAACATCATTATGAATATTGACTTCTTTCGACACATCAGGCATAGGTTGATCAAAAGAAGGTAAGGATTTTTGAATAGCAGAAGCACGGGTTCTAGAATTAGCTCTACGCTTCTTACAATGTTCATTAGTAGATTTGTTACCTTTAGCTTTGCTTACCACATGTTGAGAAATAGGAGGAATGACCATAGTTTCCTTCATAGGTTCTATGGGAGGATTCTCAATAGGTTGGGATGAAATAGTAGAAGTTTGAGTAGTAGAATTAGAAGTAATTGATAAAGGAGGTATGGAAGGTGTAGGCAAAAGACCATGGTTAGGATTTATCTAAGGCATACTTAACTCAACAATTTTGTGATGTTTGTAAGCTTGGTATGAGCGAAAGAGATGATCAGGGCGAGGAGGACATGATTTAGGTAATGAGGGCCAAAGGAAATCTAGAGTAGCACAATCTCTAGGCCTAGAAGGTTTATACAAACTATGATTAATCATCTTGACTTCTCCATTATGAATGAACTTAAGACATTTATGAATGGGAGAAGCGATAGCATGCATAGCAGTTATGCAAGGTAAACCAAATTTGATTTGAAATTGATCAGAAGTAGGGATAATGATGAAGGTAGTGTCTACAACTTTACCACAAAGTTTGATGGGAAGTTAATAGAACCAAGTGCAGGATAAAGAAAACCATTACATTTTTGGATCCATGCATCAGATGGATCATAATAATCACATTGTAGTCCTTTCATAAAGAGATATTCCTCAGTAATGACATTTATTAAAGATGTGGAATCAACTAGATAACCACGAGTATGTATCTTACTAATCCTAGCATAGATATAAAGGGGACCATCGGGTGCTTTAATTGTTTCAGAATCATCAAAGGTAATTAAAAGTTCCCTAGGTCGCTTATCCTTAGTTTGTTTTTGATTTTTAGGTGGAATCGGAAGTTGAAGTAGAGGTGAAGAATCTTGAACATTAAGATGAGATGGAACAACACTCTCCACATGATTAACAATATGATTAAGCTCATCCATCTTTGAATCGTAAACGATATCCACAGAAGATGGTTGAGCTATAGTATTCCTATCATGTGTACATAAAGGATTGGTATAGATTTGAAGGTTTTGATTAGGAGGAGAAATAGATTTATTCCCATTACCATCAAAATTATCAACAATTAAAGCTTTAGAATCAATTAAGTCTTGAATTTTATGCTTTAGAGAATAACATTTTTCAGTATTATGGCCATTCTGGCGATCGTATTGGCAGAAAGCTTTAGAATCAAAGGATTTTGAAGCTATCATGGTAGGAAGAAGAGGTCGAATAGGAGGCAAGGTAATCATATTATCACTTAATAGCCTACTCATTATAGAATGCAAAGTTTCAGAGGGAGGAGTAAACGTATGATTCATACAGAAAGCAATGGAGGTAGAGGTAGCATTATTGGATGTAGCCGCAACTTGATTAGCAGCCGCATTTGTCTGTTTATTAATCTTGACATAGTTGTTAGGTTTTTGAAACTTATTAGGATTTGGAGCATTGTCACTCTTATCAACTGGAATAGGAGCCATTGGAGTGTTTCTCTCAAACTGACTCACTTGTAATTGATAATGGTGAAGTGTTGCACACAATTGTTCAAAGGAGGTAAATTCAGTAAGAAGGATCTTATCTCTAATATCCTTTTGTAAATTTGAAATAAGCATATGTTGAATATCAATATCAGGAACATGATAAGAAATTTGAGCATGTAAATGCTTAAATCTACCAATAAAGTCAGTCAATTTTTCCTTAATATTTTGTTTACAATGCATTAAATCAGATAAGGAAACTTGTGGAACAATATTATTTTGAAATTGTTGAATAAAGGAATTAGCAAGTTTAGGAAAAGAATCAATGGAATAAGGAGGTAAGGAACAATACCATTGTAAAGCCTTATCTCGAAAGGTTCTAGCAAACAATTTAGCTAAGATCCTATGGTCATGAGCATAATCACTACAAAGGATTTGAAATGTTTTAACATGAGTAACAAGATTGCCTTTACCATTGTAATTCTGAAGATGAGGCATATTGGCTTGTTGAGGGACAGTAGCATGAATGATGTCTAAAGATAAAGGACTACACATGTCACATATAGGAATGCTAAATTTGGATTGAGTTAAAGATGCAAGTTGTTGTTGTAAAGATGACACAGTTTGAGCCAAACTAAAAATTGTGGAATCATTAGAAGAAACATGTGGCATAGCAATATTGGGAACACTAGGAAAAGTATAAGAAGTAGTAGGAATAGAAGACACAACCAGTGGAACATTAGGAACCATAGTTGGAAGAGGATTAGTATAAGTAAAAGGCACACTATGATATGAAGGTTGTGAGGTAGGTAAAGATAATAACAAAACACTCACAGGGATAGGTGCACTTGTGAGAGAAGTTCTCATCAAAGGACGAGTGTAAGTAGGAATACTAGGTAGAGAAATAGAAGAAGGTCCTACATTAGTGACAATAGGTGTCAATCCTAACTCTTGAGCTTCTTGAGCTAAAGGATTAACATTCAAATTCACAAGATGAGTAATACTATGTAATAAATTAACACCTTGGACGTTATCACAAAGGAATTTCTTAAGAGCCTCTATGCTTGGATAGAATCTTGATTATGGTTTTCTTGGATAAGAAAATTTCCCATTTTATCAAGTTTGGTTGAAAGGTTTTGCACTTGTTCAGGAGGAAATCTTAAAGCATCATCCTCATCATGAGATGAGTGAGAAGAGTTATGCTCCATAGAAGGATTGGAACCATGAGTTATCAAACTATCATCGGGAATCCTAAGGAAAGGAGAGGAAGACTCAAGATCCAAAGAACCCATAAGTCTACGACTTCTTCTAATTGGGATACTATAAGTAGGAGTAGAGGTGGTAAATCTCATACACCAATATAATGCAAATGAACTTAACACAAGATTTGATTTATTAATTTTGAATGTAATTGAAAGAACATGCAAGATCTAGCATAAACATATAAATCTAACACCAAAAAGAAAGAGTTGTCTATCGCGAGTTCACCAAAATGTAAACGAAGAAAAATCTTTCTTTTATTTTATTTAGTTTTATTAGGGTTTGATTGTGTATTTCTCTAACCTTTACATTTAAATTGTGTTTGTATTGAAATGTGATTATGGGGAAGATAAGATGTTCCACCTTTATCCCCAAATGCACAAATGAAAGATCCAAGTTGATCAACCCAAAAGAGGGATTAATGCACAAATGAATCAACCATTTGGAAAAGAGAACAAAGAGGGAGATCTTAAATTATGTTAATTGATTATATAGATATGATATATGATAGTAATTGAAAAGGATGAGAATAATAACCAACCTTAAAGAATCACAAATCAACAAATGTTATTTTCTGAGGTCTGTAGACTATTTTTGGAAAATCTGAAGTATGATCTAAAACCGGAATGCAGAGATGAAAAAAACCCAGAAATCATTTTCCAATCCAACACCATCTTATGAAAAAGGTTGACCTTGACCCACAAATGTCACCCCTGACCCAATAATGTTGACCCTGACCTGCACAGCGTCGACAAAAAATCTGTTCGCGAAGCCCAAAAGAAAGCCAAAAAGGGTATCCAGATCTGAGTCCAAATCCACAGTCCTGAACATGTACCTTCAAGAAAAATAGGTTTTTTTGTTGGGGGGGAGGGGTTTTGCTTAGTCAAACCCTGGTTTTGGAATTAACCTTAAATATATGTAATTGAAATTGCAGAAGTAAACAAAGTAAAAGCATAAATTTACCTTGCTTGTAAAAAATCCTTATGGTGGATTCGAATCCGTGGATCCACAAGTGTACACCAAAAATGTGGAATGTAGAATGTAGGATGTATTCAATCTCTTTCTTGTAGATCTCCAACACCAAGTCTTGAATGGGTTCTTGATTTGGAAGAGGCTTGGAAGAAGGTGGATGTAGAGATCACCAAAAGGGAGGTATGTAGCTTGAATCCTTCAATGACCTCCAATGGATCTCCTTCATGAAAATGGATGCTATAATTCTTGAGGATAGATGAATGATTTCTTGAATTCTTTCTCCTTAGCTTGCTGGAATTGCACTTGATGATAGTTTGAGAATGCTTGATCACGATTAGAAGACTTAGAGAAAATGAGAGGAGAAAGCTCCCTTTTATATGAAACTAGGGCACAATCTTCTAAGGAGACCGACATAGGATAATTAAATTTCCATTAAAGAATTTACCCTTAGGAGAGGACCTATATTAAATATAATTTAGGAATCGATGCTTTGAAAGGCGAAATAGCCAACCCGAAAGCGGGAAACAACTTTTGCAAAGAACGACATCCTAAAACTATGGGACCCCAGGATCTGAACCCTGGGTCAAGGTCAAGGTTGACCTTGACCTAGGTCAGGGTCGAGGTCGACATAGACCAAAAAGGGTGACCCTGACCTTGAGGTCCAACATCTCAAGTCTGCAGTCCAAAATGAAAAAATTAGGTTGGAAAGAAGTGGAAAGTGGGGCAGAACAAAGGGAAAGCTAGGTCAAAGATTAGGAACCATTCAAGGTGATTTTCATGACCCCAAACCACTTACTCAGAAGGCTTAATCAGTCTATCATGGAAGTGCTTCTATTTTTTGACTATACAATCACAGTAACCTCAAAATAAGCTATTTCACTGATTTTGCAATGTATGCATTCTCTTACATTGTGAACCAGTAGAACCCTAGGTGGTATTATGGAGAATGGTCCTTTGTCATCGGGTTGACCAGAAACCTCTAGATGAAATTCATAGTTGGGTTTTGTGCACATCAAATTCTTGATCAGAATTACCTTCTTGTTCTTGTCATTTTTTTGCTTTCATGGTTTGAGATGAAGACAACATTGTGTTTTGGAAATTAGGGCTTCCAACACAAAAACTTAGACAACTCGATAAGTGTGAATGCTTACTTGATATAACCTTCAAAACTCAGAATATCCTATGAATCTCTATGAAATGCTTCAAAATGATCCACTTTGAATTCTCTCTTTATCTCTCTACTTCAATCTTTGATCATTGTGTGAACAAAGAAGTTCACTTCCCTCAATTTTATACTTAAATGCTTTAGTTGGTGCAATAAATGCTCATCAACAACGAGTCGGTCAAAAATAAAATCACTTAGTTGACACTAAAGATACTTCATCTTGTTGAGTACAACAGATGCTCAGTTGACTCAGCAACTAGGTTGACTATCACATGTTCACCTACTGGAATTTCTTATTTAGTATAGATTAATCGAATCAACTAGTTCAAAGTTATCAAAATATAATACCATAGTGCATCTTAATTTGTGCTAGTTTGGCATTTTTACAATGAATATAAGGAACTATTGTAAGATATAAATTTGCAAAATACAGTTCCATACATGCTTGTATGGCCTAGGTGGAGGTGGTGGAATCACCTAATCCATTGGATGAGGTGTCACCGACTATTGTGCTTGGCCCAACATTGTGATTTGATGCTCTCCTCCACATTGTATTCCTTATCTGCATGATTTCTTTTATTTTTTTGCATTTCCTATATCTATTACTCAGTTTATGCAATCTTTACTTAAGTGACTGACCTTCTTATAGTGTGTGCATGCGATTCTAGAGTTTGACCAATTTCTAGATTTAGTTCTCCATTATCTCAAATAGTTACCTGTAATGTGTCCATACCTACCACATGTTGTTCATGCTTGTTACAGTTATAGCAATTACCATGTAATTTATGGCAGTTTCTAGAAATACTTTTTTCTTTTCTTCTGCCAACATTTGATGTGTGGCCTAGTTTTCCACAATAATGGCATGAGGGTTTGTTAGGCTTCATATTTGTGTAGACATTCCTTTGTTTATATTTATTTGTTGATTCTCCATGCTGGATATACCTTAAACTGATATTGTTGTTAAGTCTCCTTTGATTGTTCAGAAATTCATCCATCCTCTTAGTACTTTCTTTAGATCCCTTAATCACCTCATTATATTGTTCTAGAATTTTCACTTCATTTCTTATTTTTTCATTTTCTTCTTTTAATTCACCAATATCTTCCAGTTTCTTAGCAAGTTCAATATTCACTTGGTTGGCCTCATGACATACAACAAAAATCTAATTGGTGATCTCAAATTAATGTTCAGTAAGTCTCATTATTTTAGACTCTTTCTCTTGTAGCTTTTCAATCATTTGTCTTTTATCATCAACGACCATGTTTCTTTCTTGTCCAAATTTCTTTGCATTGTTTAAGACTTCAACCATTCTAACCATTTGTGTATCTTGACCAATTTGGAGTGCTTTCACTTGTTCAGTAAGTTGTTGATTGCTTTCTGATAGCTTTGATATGATTCCTTTAGATGCATCAGATATGCTACTAGATTTAGATCCAGATGTATCAAATGGGTCACTTATGTCTTCTTCCTGATAATCACTCTCATTACAGTGAGACTCCATATATTTTCTCTTAACCAACATCTACTTTAGTTTCTCCTTGGCTTCTTTGTATTGTTCGATGTAGATCTACAACTGCAATTTCTGATTCTCAATAGTTTTGTCAAGCGTATACCTTTCAATTGCAATATCTTTTGTCTTCAGTGATTAAACTTTCTAAACAAGAGAACTACCTCTGATACCAATTATTGGAATGATAGAAAGGTGTCTACTGCAAAGGGAGGGATGAATCAGTACCCTTAAAAAATTTTAAAATAAATCTTTGTAATCATAAATTGTAATGACCGATTGTGTAGTTTTCTTTCATCATACATGCAATGTCATTGATGAAATGTAAATTCATGTAATCAAAACAATAAAACATTCATGAAACTTAAGTACACATAACACATGTATTTTGCTATCGTAGAAAACCCCTGTTAGAAGGTAAAAACTATGGTGTGGATGAGACCCACAAAGCTTCACTACTACAGTAATCAAGTAGCCTGTTACAGATTACAAAGATTGATCACTTCTGGTGACCTTACCCTATTAGGAATAACAATAAGATTGGTTAGATCTACCTCATGTGAGGATTTTGCAACACAATGTATGTGTGCACTTTGTTTAGAGATTTAGGCAAAGACGGTTAAGTCTTCTCTGTTAAGAGAATTTGGGGTCTATTACAATTGTTAGAGAGTAAAAAAATTTGATCAGAACAAATACAATCTGAATATAATGGTTAAAATATCCTTTAAGTACAATAAACTTATCACCTTGCTGTGACTGATAATACCTTTTGTAATGTTCGGTAGCCTTGTCTCTATTCTGAAAACTAAATGCTTCAATGAAATCCTTGTGCTAAAACCCTTGTCTGATCTTTTGATGTGCTTGGTGCGGCGACTACTTGATCATAAGTCAATCATCATACTTGCAAAAATGACATCTTATCCTGACATAAATCAAATCTCTTGACCTAATTAGGGTTTTACAATATCTTAAAAACCCTAAGATCAACGGTGTACAAAATTTACCTTGATTATCTATACATATGAAACATAAATAATAAATGATTGCATTCAATATATTAGCTATCAATAATCAATATTAAATATATTAGCATACATCTTAATGAGAACAAAGAGGATGAATTAAGCGGTTGTAAGAAAATTTCGCAGTAATAGGAAATGACAAGAAATGAATTTAAACAATATATTAGCTATCAATGTTAAATATATTGAGACAAATAATTACATGTATTTATTCATTCCATTATACCATCTGCATAATTTCTCTTTTCCAATACATCCGTTATACTTTTTCAAGCTCATTGATTGTAGCTATCATACATGTTCATTACAAATTACAAATTACATTCTTCAATAACTATTAATCCCCTTTTTCTTAAATGTCACTTCTACAAATCTTTTTCGATATTGTTAACACTCAAAATTAAAGTTTCATAATACTCTACTACAATTCTTAATCCATAAATAAATAAAATGAAGAACACTAAAGTTTTTTTTATTTACAATTCAATTTCTTTACTTCACACACACACACACATATATATAATCCTTTCCTTTCCTTTCCTTTCCTTTCTTTTCCTTCAATTTTAAATTCACAAGTATAAGAAGATTTTTCTTTTCATTTTATTTTTATATACATTTAAAAAAAATTGGAAGCAAAAGAAGATTTTTATTTTCCTTTTATTCCTAAAACCCATAAATGGAGTACACTAACTTTGAGTTTGGTGTCGCAGTCGAATAAACATATATGTGCACTCCACTTCTAGATCCGTTTTCTTTTACATCATATTCCACTTTACTAACGCTAAGGGGCAGCTAAAACAAAGCAATTTGACAAAAAGTCCATTTATGGGCATAGCCTTGTACTTTATTAAACCTAAGGGACAGCTAAAACAAACGTCCATTTTTGGGCATAACCTCTGGTACAAATTTCTACTGCCATAGAGGTTAACTTAGGAAGATTCTTCTATAGTCTAATTTAGGTTGTCTGATCTTATTGGGAATACATGAACTTCTTGTAGAAGACACCGAAGTTAAAATACATATACAAATTTGTAATGTCATACAATGAACCACTACGCTTCTGTTGCATTCACACAGGAAGAAAATCCGCTGACGCCCCTGATAACGGTGACGCGAAATACAGTGGAGAAGCCCTTGGATAATCCCGAGGAATACTGGGCAATCCATCTTCCCTTTCCAGCGTGTCGAGAACTTGTTTCATACTCGGTCTGGCATTCGGATCGGGATGAGAACACCACAAGCCCACCAACATTAGAAGCTCCATTTGCCCGCGATTGAAATTTCCACCAAGTTTTTCATCTGCTGCATCTAAAATCCCATGCTCTGCATAAAAATGCCAAACCCATTCTACCAATCTAGAATTATGTTGATCTAAGCTCTTGTCAACGGGCCGCTTTCCACAGGCAATTGCAAGGGCGAGTGCTCCAAAGCTGAACACGTCCGATTCTCTACTGAACTTTCTCTCAGTGGCGTACTCCGGTGCCACATACCCAAATGTACCATATTGCGCACTGTTATTCCAATGATCTTCATCCTCACATCTCACCGTTCTCGCCAGACCAAAATCCCCTAGCTTGGCTCTGAAATCTGAATCCAACATCACGTTCTCCGCCTTGATGTCTCTGTGCAAAACACTCTCTCGCCGATCCAGATGAAGATAAACGAGAGCAGAGGCCACGTCACGGGCTATGATGTATCTCTTATCCCAGTCCAGAGGACCCTTGGGGTCCTCAAATATGTATTTGTCGAGACTTCCATTGGGGAGTAATCCGTAGACCAGAAGCCTTTCCCCCTTTCTATGGCACCATCCCAGAAACTGAACGAGATTACGGTGTGTGAGTTTACCGTTTATAATCACTTCTGACTCATACACTTCAGGCCCTTGATTCGAATCTGGATTCATCCTTTTCACAGCCACAGCTTGATTTGTGCTTGGAAGGGTGCCTCTGTACACTTTCCCAAAGCCCCCTTCTCCAATCTCCTCATCTGGGCTGAAGTTTTTAGTAGCGGCTCTGAGCTCATCATAAGAAAACTTCCGCGCCGACTGAATAGCCCTGGCAAGCCGTTTGTCCAGCTCATCATCGCTCTCCTCTTCAACTGCCCTTGGTTCAACTGCTTCTAATGATGGGCGATTCAGTTTCTCCTCGGCCTTCTTTCCCAGTCCACCACTGCTGCTCCTACGCCACCATCTTGCAACCATAATAGCAATTGTAATAGCAATAATAAAAACAATGGTGATGATAATGAAATTGTGATGCTTCTTTGTTCTAATGGGGGCTGGTGTTAGGGTTACAGCGGCAGATGAATCTTGGCATGAGAAACTCCAGGCGTACACAGTGCGAGTCTCTGTTTCGATCCCAGTGGATGCCCAAAGACCAACCTTGACAACCGGGGCAAGGAACTGAATCAGATCTATGTCATGCCACAAGACCGGTTTAACCGGTTTAGATGGAGTAACGCCGCCGGGGGTTTGTAAAAGAAATACTTGAAGCTGTTGCAGAGGACCGTAGTATTCCACCCATGCATCCCATTTTTCTCCGTTGTTGAGAACGGCGTCATCAAAAAGATCACTTACTGGAAAAGTTACATCGGATC
>JAGRRI010047472.1:0-10695 GCA_018584345.1 Thuja plicata | reverse complement strand
TCTTTTGCATAATTTGGCACCAAATATTGTTTGGTTTAGTATACATTTGCCAAATTAATTTACCCCCAAATGCTTGATTTCTTTTTTGTAGATCATGAATCCCTGCTCCCCCTAACTGTTTTACTTGTGTCAATTTCTCAATTGAGACCAGTGGAATTTTCTTCTCACCATTTATATTCCCAGTCCATAGAAAATCTCTTAATAATTTCTAAATTTTTTGGATGACCGATGAAGGGGCTTTGAGGATTGATAGATAATAATTGGGAATGGCTGATAAAACTGTTTTGATTAGTAATATTCTACCTGATAGTGATAGCCACCGAGCTTTCCATGCTGCTACTTTGGATTTAATCCTCTCAATGATAGGGGACCAATAAATGATTTTGTTGGCTCCCATAAAGAAGGGGATGCCAAGATAGACTGATGGCAGGAAATCTATAGTGAAGCCTAAAAAATTGATAATTCTATTAGTTATAATTTGGTTTGTATTGAACATGTATATTTTTGACTTGTGAGGGTTCACTTCCTGATTTGATGTCGCTGAATAGAGGTCTAATGTTTCCTTGATCTGTCAGGCCTCCAACATGTTTGCAGCCCCGAAGAGTAATGTGTCATCTGCAAACAATGAGTGTCTTAATTAATAACTGATTGATGAAACATTATAAGATTGATTAACTTATGATTAATAGGAAGAGGCATGTCCTTTCTTATAAATAATAATGAATAGACATGTCCCATGAAGGGACATGTCTCTCCTAGCCTCATTCCTAATATAAATGAAAGAGAGATTGTTGCATTTGGAAAACACATACAAAATAGAGTGATATTACATTTGCAGCTATCCTAAAACTTAACAGAACCGATCTATATTACAGAAATATTTCCCAAACTTAGGACAACAACAGATTTTCCCCTTAATTAACTGTATCAAATCATAATACAGAACTCTAGTTCGAATACAGATTGCAAATCTAAATTCAAAGAAACATTTGAATTCAATAGAAAGGTAAATGCAATGCAATGGAACAGTTAAAGAAATGGTATTTATACACACACAATTGACTCTGCAAAATGCTATCTTTCACACCAAAATTTAGCCGACCATTGTATTAACTTTTAGTATAATACATATAGAGTTTGAGTCTTGACCATTACAAAAAGAGTAACCGAAATGGTTGAAATTATTTTAAGCAGGAATGATAAACAAAGGTTTATCCATTACAATATCCTCAAAATTTGGTACAAAGGGAGAATCTATCTAAGTTTTAGTTTCATTCCCTTTGCCTAATTTAGCCCTATAGGTGGTGACAGTTGTAATAACGCAGATGAGCTCTTCATGCCTATTAACATGGACATTAGTATATTAGATGAGCCACCTGGAATGCTCCTTGGCCAGGCTCTTAATTGCATCTGTCTGATCCTTCAATTCTTCCATGGCTTTATAAATACATCCACTCAACTGCTGGAGTTCTGGCACTTTGTCCAAATGGGTGGAAGACCGCTCTGACAACTTATGCACATAATCAGAAAATGAATTCTGCATATTGGCCAATCCTATAATTTATTTTCCTTGTCCACTCATCTGTGATTTTGTGTGCATGCCTTGAATAATCTTAAAGTCTTTACTATGTTCCTCCTTAATCTTAACACCTACTTGTTTCAACCCTGTCTCATCCTGAATGATCATCTCGATTTTAAACTCTAGACTTTGGAGCCACTCGATTAGAGGTTCATCTCCTTTTTGTAGAATCTTGGCTTTCAATGCCTCCTTGGTCTTCATCTTCACTGCCACATGGAGTGTCACTATGCATTCCTGACACTTTGCTCTCTCAGATGCAAGAATCTGCAAATTCTTCTAGATATTGCTCCTTTCTGTTTCTAGTCTTAAGAGAGCATTACCCAATTTCTCAACAACTGCCAATCCTTCAGATTTGAGTCTCTCAACCCATGCCTTGTCGATCTGTGTGAAATACCTATCTTCTTGCAATTTGGCTATTATGGCTTGATTCTCTGTGGCATTGGGATCGAATGTGGTCTGAGTACCGGGAATACTAGCCACTGGGGTGACCAACTGCCGGATGAAATTAGTCAATTCAGTGACTTTAGCTTTAAGCTGTACTTTAGCCATTTTAAGTTCTTTTGGAGCTCTTCTTCAATCACTATATTAGTGGATTTCCACCAATCCACCTTGGTATCATGTCGAGCTAAACCCATGTCAAATGAGTGTAGTTCAAAATCTGAAGGGGTTAAATCTTCAAAACTGCCCTCCTTCATGGGTTTCGCTACCTCCATAGTGAAGTGCCTAGTTTCTAGATCTCAACCCAATGTGGATAGCGTCTTTACTTTCTTAGCCTTTACTACGGTGGCGCCAGGTTGCAAAGCTTGAGCTAGAGTATCTTTGTTGGGAGCTCCTTCTTCTACTCTCTTTCTCTTGCACTCCAGAGTGTTCTCTATCCATGACATGGCACTGGTGACCTTGGTGGCAGAGACCAACACCTCTATAAATAGTTTCCTAATGACTGGAGGAGTAGACTTTGTTCTTGAAGCAAATGGGTTTACAGAGGTAGGGGAAGAAGACACCAATCTAATGACTTGGGTAGCCTCTTGTTGCTTCTCAACCCTCTCATCTGATTCTGTAGTTGAGGCATTGGAGGTATCTTCACCCAACTCTACTACGACAGGGGACTCTCGCCTTAGGGTATCTTGGGTTGAAGTGTCAGCTAGTGCATCAACAGTGACTTCTTTAACTGACTACTCAAGTCCTGCACCTTTGGTGGGTTCCTTTGTCGACCCAATATCTGGAAGTGGGCCTTCTCCACAATTCTTCTTTGGTTGAACTTCCTTTTCAGGAGGTTCATCGCCTCCCCTAGCCGGCTGAGATGAACCTTTGGTCATGGCTGTGAGTATCACTGAAGAAGTTGTTGCAATGTTTGAAGTATCTTTTGTCGGGGTCCTTTGAGTAGGAGGCTTTCTTTTCGACCTCTTCCTTCTTCCTGTCGTCCATTCAACCCACTTCTATGTCCTCTTGTAAATGCCACTCATTAGAGTGTGTAAGTCACCGATGGCTTGATCTATCATAGGCTCGGAACTGATAGGGGTGAGCTTTATCTTCTCAAGATATGTATTGTCATACATGTGATTGCCATCATCGTCTAACCCCTCCACTGCTATGTTAACTTTGAACTTTTTGATTTGTTCAATATTTTACCTGGCGTAGAATCTCTCTCTACTCTCCAAATCATCTCTGCAATTGGCCCAGTAGTCTTCAATATCATCTACATAATGGATAGCTCAGCTCATTTGCAGGTAATCACGAGCATAGTTAACAGGATCATATTGTGGCCTCAAAACATCATATGTTTCTAATGAAAACCTCTTTGAGAATGTCTTTAGAACATTCTTCGCCTTAGACCGGGATGCACAACTGTAAGCTTTGATAGTCATGGGGAAGTCGTAGCCTTTCTTCCTAGCATCAGCGCAGATCAAATTCACTTGAAGCGCTTGTCTCATCAGCTCCACTAGCACGATCATATCAGTAGGATACCTGGGAAGCTTCAAAGGGAAGTCGTCGAATCATGCAAGATGAATGTATGTGAAATCCCCAAATTGAATGAAATAACATCCAAACTGGCTGATAAAAGCCATGGCCTCGGGAGAGAATCTCCTTTCTGGGCAACCTTGTAACTCCCTGCATAGCCTCATTGTAAATGCGTCATTAACTCGAAGGTAATCAGCATAACTATTATGCAATTGCAAAGAGGGAAAAAATTCGTAGCTCTTAACATCATCAGGGAATTCCTCTAATCTAGGAAGCCCTGGCCAAATTTGGATCATGGCCAATATATACATTAAAACTGAAGACAAATAAAATTCATTTTGATGTTTAGCTCTATCTAGGGCATTGGCCATATTTTCACTTACCATAAATGCCCTATCAATAAAATGGTGCTAAGAACAGATCACCTGTACCAAGAAGAAATCATTATCTACGAAATTGAGCACCTCACTCTCACCTCGGATCCTATGGAGTAGCACCAGGATGTCTATGATTTCTGGCTTCAGGTTAGTGATCATACAGTGTTTTGGACAGCTTCCCTTTGGCACTTCTAGGCTCTTGAAACCATGCCTTCATTATATCCTTCTTCCAAACTGACTTCTTGGCTATATATTTAGTCACCGTCTGACTGTATGTCATTTCTGAATACTCAGCTTTCTCTGGGATGCGAAGCGAGTTCTGAACTGATTCTCTATCGATAGATAGTAGCACCGTGTCATCAGGAAAGAGGATTTATTTGGTGTCTAGGTTGTATCAAGCTATGTACATTCCCAGATCAATTCGGGAGCTTGAACGGCTACGGGAAAACTAGCGGCTTTGACTAATCCGCTCTCCTTCAGTTTCTGAGTGATGGGATATATCTGGTCCGCTTTTAGCCTGTTATGAAGTTTTTCATATCAAAGAACTTCAGAGATGTATCTGAGATCTTATACCAGTCGGAGGTGATGTCGTTCATTCCGTCGAATCCCATAAATCTAGAAGCCATGCTTTGAATGATTTGATTCGGGAATCAAGAATATCTCTCAGGAATGCAGGGGCAAAGAACAATCAATATCAAAGGCTTTGAATTCAAACAATTTGTCAAACAAATGGTAGCTCCTATTGGCAACCTTCAACTGATTTTTATAACTTTGAATTCTTACCGTTTAATGACCAACTTCCCATGCCACATGAATGAAACGACCTAAGCATTAATGGAAAAGTCTGTTATGAAGTAAAACGACTTTATTTGGATTAATTACTTTTCTCTTACGAACCATTAAGAAATGTCTTTTCACTTTAGTAACCATAACGGTAACTTTCCTGAGGTAACGAAAAATTACTTTTCCACTTCTCCTTTGGGCAGAGAAATGCTTTTGGAGTGCTCTCTATTTGAAAATCGGCCGAAGGAGAATTTTAGCCTATTGGGATGCTAAAATGATATTTGTTGATCTCAATAGCTTTCTTCATGCCTTGGGTATCTTATGAGATTGATTTCCCTTTGAAAATCCTTCATTTTAGTGGTTTGGCAGAAAACATACCCCGCAGGTCGAAACCCGCCTGTTGGAGTAGTAGAGAAGCCATTTTTTGCTTTTCCGCCAGCAAGCTTACATCTTAGATTTCTCTCCATTCAATCATTCTTTTCGGCTTGTTGAGATGTATTCTAAATGCAATAGTCTGTATAATCCCCAAATCATCCACTTTAAAACCGTACTGACTGCTGAGACATCATGGAATAGTCATCTACGGAAAATGCACCTTGCTGATGATTTTTTGCCAATGGAGAAGCCCAAACCCAATTTTCTGTCGATGAAGCAATATAACGTATTCAAGCTACAGATTTCAGAACCATGAAAGATAAATTTTAGAAGTCTCTGAAATGTGACCTTTATCAGATTTGGGATCTCAAACCTACCCGATTAAGCACGACTTCAGATACAAATTCCCTTGGCTTGCAAAGGAGAAGTGAAATTGGGAAAATCCGATAAAGGCCTCCTAACCTAAGGGGAACTCTAGACTTAGACTCCCAAAATTCACAACACTTCCAAGACCACTACTACATACTAAACATCCACTTTTGTCTAAAGGTATACAGACCAAAAGTGGGGCAACATACTATAAGGGAAAAAATTCAATTTGATGAATTTTTGACTAAGTTATGGCAGCTAGATATACAAGTTTTTATATTCTGGAAAAATTGTAGTTGAAAAATCATAATTAATTATTTACTTGGAAAATTTTATAAAAAATATCTGTCACATCTGGACATGAGTCTACTAATTATATCATGAATCTTGTAAAAAAATATTATCATTTGATTGTGTTTAAGGTGGTCAGATATACACCCACTTCTTATCTTTTTCCTGAAATTTTCGTACCACTGCATTGAAATTTCAAATTTCACCAAATCAAATAATTAATTTCCAAAAACAACTAGTAGCTTAGAAACTACATTCAATTTTCTACAAATTCTCTTCTTACATATTTTTGATATAAGATTGATAACTTGTTTAAATTTTTACCTCAAGTTGCCAAACCCTATTTTTCTGAAATTTCATTGCCACTTAAGGACTTAGTTTGGCATACCATGATCCTACACATACCCATACACTAAGGCATAATATTTTTTGGCAAAATTATTATATTTCTAATTAAAGCTCCTCATATTTTTCTTTGTAGAATAGGTTAGGTTAGGTTCTACTAGTATTCACAACTTAGTGAAACAATCTTCAACCAAATATTATAAGAGTCTACAATTTTTGTCTATCTTCATAAAGTTAAGAATGCTAAGTTACTAGATTTCACACAAGGCAAGACAAACATAAGGTGATTAACTTTTAGAAATATGAATTTGGTTTGTATGAGCGATAATGTTATATTTACACAATAATAAGCTAGTATAAGATATATTTACTAAAAATAATTTAAAATATCTAAAAGAATATTAAAATGTATGACTTAATTATTTTAATTTTAAGTTTTTTTTTTTTTTAAATAGAATATTACGCTTCTATGTTAAAGATGTTGTAATCAACCATTAAGAATATACCTATAGGGTTTATTGACCAAATTTCCCTCTAGTATTGCATCAATTAACTCAACTACCTTATGTAAGATATTTTTTATTTGTATGTGCAAGAAATCCTACACAAAGAAACCTTATCAAAGCTAGTTTCAAAGTCATCTTTGTAAATGAGTTCATTTTAGTCCTTTTTTATTTGTTTGTAACCTTTTAAAGATATTTGAGAATACCCTATTGACCATGATAAAGTGCAAAAGAGAAACTTCTTGTTTGTTGGCCTTTTTCCAATAGTAAGTTTGAGAATAGGTTCTTTCTTTTTGGAATAAAATTTGTTTACCTTGTTATGTCGAGAGGCATTCTCTATAGCCACAACACGATAGAGTATTCCATGTAAACAAAAAAAATGGTTGGTATTCCTATAGTTACAAACTAAAAATAGAGAATAATAAATGAGTGCAAATGGAGAAGATATTAAATTAATTAGAATATTTAAATACTAAATTAGTGATCTTGACTATAATAGTTGGTGGTGTTATACACTATGATCCATTTAAAAGAAATTTGGAGGGTCATATGACAATACCATAAGCTAAACCTTCCTTGAAATTTATAATTTTTGAAAATTTCTTCCCCTATCAAAATTTAGATGGCTCACAACGATGTATTTTTCTCCATTTGAATCTTTGTGATCGTGGAAAATAGACATTTATCATTGACAACATTGATGTTATTGCTCCATGATTTTGTTTCAATTATATTACCTTTAGATCAAGTATTTTTGTCCTTATTGCACACTATAGAATAAGGACTTGTACATCAAAAACCTATTAATGGAAAAGTGCAACCATATTGTGTAGTTGTTAAATTTCAGATCTTGCCACATTGCAAAACCATTTTATACAAATAGTGGTTAAACATAGATAATTAGCAATACTAATTGAAAGTTAAACACTGAAATATATTATGGTCTGTGATTCATCTTCTCATTCTTCGTTTTCCATTGTATTTTGTTAATTAGAGCCTCTACTTTTATCTCTGATATTTCAGTTGTTGCTTATGTGGTGGACAAAAATTGAATTTTTCGATGTCCACCAATAATATTCAATGTAAGATACAAAAGAAATTAAAGAAATGGATAGAATTTTGAAACAACAATGAATATTTATGATATATTTAAGGTAATGATATTACTTAGAGATTTTAGAGATAAGTATGCTACCTAATATCATATTTAAAGTCTGAAATAGTTCTTAATTCAAGATAAATAGCTACTTAATGTTATATTTAGAGTTTGAATACTGCTAGTATGAAATATTATCTATGAACCCATAATTTTTAATGTACTTAGGTAGTTTTTACATCTGCAGCTAAAATAACATATCCAGACTATGACAATCCATATGTTAAACTTAAACTTTTGTGTGCTCACTTTTAGAATCATTTTAAGGTATTTTTGTTTAAATTCAAAAGCATTTTATATTTATGAGTTTTTTCTAGTCTATGAAAAATTGTGTGATTATTTTTAGTATAGAGATCTCAAATCACATGATCACATGGACAAATGCGTTACTAACCTTATGTTTTGGTTGAGGGATTGGTAATCAACTTTGAGTATTGAAAATTTATTTGTTGATCAGTGGGTTATTTGATGAACTGTCACAATCATAACAATCTATTATGAATATAGTTCAAAGTTATCCTAAAATTGTAGGCCAATATTCAAGGGTGAGTATTAGTGTGTATATCATCTAAATAGCCTTTTTTGCAATAAAAGAAGGTTATTTTTAGTTGTCAAAATCAAAGTAAAACGATATCTCTCGAAATATTTTACATAGATTTTTTAAATATAAATATGGTAATTAGATATATTGATAAGAATTTTCAACTAAGATTATTCCAAAAAAGAACATTAATAAACTTTTTGAAAATAAAATGATAAAGAAAATTCAAAACATTTCACCAAAGCTATATTTTCAAACATGTTCCTAAACTCATATGAACATAAATTAGCAATAGGTTCAGCTGAAATCGATGAATGGCTTCTAAGAATGCAATTTGCAAATCAACTCCGTCATTGTCCTGAGTTGTGGGTAAGGACGGTGTATGTCCTGCAATATCGTTGTGTTAGGAAAAGATTGATTAGCAATGTACATTTTCAGTGCTTCGAGTATAATAAGAAGATGCCAATGCCATCCACAACCAATCTCAATCTCAGTATCTCATCATTATGTAGAGAGGGTCGATTGAAGGAGGCGTTGCGCATTCTCCTTGCTACACATAACCCGCACGTAGAATCTTGTACATATGTTGAACTATTGCAGGTTTGCGTTTCCAAGAAATCCCTTTCTGAGGGTAAGCAAATTCATTCCTACCTCTCTCAGAGGGGATTTGCATTCACTGCAACCGCATTTTTTCAAAATAAGCTCATCAGCATGTATAGTAAGTGCGGAAGTTTAGTAGATGCACGCCAAGTGTTTGACCAAATGATTGAACGAGACGCTTTCTCATGGAATATCTTAATCAGAGCTTACAGAAGAGATGGGTGTCCTCACGAGGCTTTAACGATGTTTCAGCAAATGCAGCAAACAGGTGTCCAACCTAATTTGTTCACCTTTTCCAGCGTACTTCCTGCCTGTGCCAAACTAAGAGCTTTGGAACAGGGTGTGAAGATTCATCAGAGTATAATGGAAAGCGGAATTTTGTCAGATGTACTATCAAATGCCCTCGTAGACATGTACGCAAAATGTGGAAATATACAAATCGCACGTAAACTGTTTGACAAAATGCCTCAAAGAAATTTGATTTCGTGGACTACAATGATAGCAGGATATGCACAAAACGGTGTTATTGACGAGGCTTTAAAGCTTTTCAAAGAACTGCCGCAAAAAGACGTGTTTTCATGGACTGCCATGATCACATGTTATACACAAAATGGGTTTGTAGAAAAGTCACTCGAAACTTTTAAGCAAATGCAATTAGCGGGTGTAAAGCCAGTTTCTGCAACATTTGCCAGCATCCTCCCAGCCTGTGCCAAACTGGGCGCCTTACAGCAAGGTATGGATATACATCAAAGCGTGATTGAAAATGGATTATTGTCAAATGTTGTAGTTGCAAGTGCCCTGGTAGACATGTATGCAAAAAGCGGAAGCATACACACGGCACGAAAACTGTTTGACAGAATTCCTCAAAGAACTTTGATCTCATGGACCGCCATGATCGCAGGATATGCACAAAATGGCTTTTGCGATGATGCTTTCAAACTCTTTGAATTAATGAAGCTCTCTGGAACATACCCTGACCATGTAACCTTCGCTTGCGTTCTGATAGCATGCAGCCATGCAGGTTTGGTGAGTGAGGGTTGTAAATACTTCAATGGCATGACTGACTTTTATTGTATTACACCTACAATGGATCATTATGTGTGCATGGTTGACCTCCTTGCCCGTGCTGGCTATCTTGAGGAATCTTTGAACTTTATTATCAAAATGCCATCCAAACCTGTGGTGGGGGTCTGGACGTGTTTGCTCGGGGTCTGTAGAAGACATGAGAATACAAGATTAGGAGTATTCACAGCAAATATTCTTTTTGAGCTGGATCCTACAAATGCTGAGACTTATGTTCTTCTGTCAAACATTTATGCAGAAGTGGGCAGGAGGGATGAGGTTCAAATGGTAAGGAGAGTGATGGAAGATAGAGGAATTAAAAAGATACCTGGATGTAGCTGGATTGAAGGCCATAAAATGGTATATGTTTTTTCTATAGGAGACAGATCACACCCACAGACACAGGAAATTTATACTACGTTGGAGAAATTGTCTTGGGAGATGAAGGCAGCTGGCTATTATCTGGACTCAAGACATGTGCTGAATGATGTGGAGGAAGAGGAAAAAGAATTATTCCTCTGCCACCATAGTGAGAAGCTGGCAATTGCATTTGGATTGTTAAACACACCCGCCGGAACAACCATTAGAGTTGTCAAAAACCTTCGAGTTTGTGTTGACTGTCATACTGCAACCAAGTTAATCTCCAAGATTGTTGAAAGACAAATTGTTGTGAGAGATGCAAACCGATTCCATCATTTCAAAGGAGGAAAATGTTCTTGCGGAGATTATTGGTGATGCTAAGGGAAACAATCTAT
>JAGRRI010047464.1:0-23095 GCA_018584345.1 Thuja plicata | reverse complement strand
AGTTTGGGGTTTAAAATTGAGTCTTGCTAAAACTTCAAAATCAGAGTCTACAAGTCCTTTTGCTCTATCTCCTCTGGTAAATCTTTTATCAGCCAGCTTACTGAGTTTAAACTGAGACAGATAAAATCAACTATTCTTAGGGCCTTTGGACTGCCCTGTCCACTACAGCAGCCTCCTAAGCTACAAGAAAACCTTTGAGCCACTCCCCGATTTCTTCTTCTTCTTCAAGGGCTAACCTTACATGGTGGTATTTCTGATTGTTTGTTCTCAAATTCCAAGCTGTTGCATTAAGATCAGCGATTATGTCCTCTTGAGTATCTAAAAAATTAAGGTCTGGTTGTAAAACCGGAGGAATTTCTTGTTGACCAGGGGTAACTTCAACGGGAAACACCATAGTTGATCATCGAATAAAAAAATAAACACCTGACCGATCCTTAAAGTTCCCCAGTAGAGTCGCCAAAAATTTTTATTATACATTTTTTCCCTCTTCTCAAAGTTTTAAGGAGAAAGGAAGAAGAAATAAAACTCAATACCAACAAATGAGTTTATCAAAGTAAACTCTCTAAAAATTATAAGGCATAGCTACCTTTAAAAAAATATTTTCAATATGCTTTTATTGAACAGAGAAAAGTAAAATTATGTGTGCTTTTCACCAGAAAACACTTAAGGAAAACATCCAGTTCATCAACATGAAAAGAATGTGCAAGTTGGAGAAAAAACCTCTATTTTAGTTTTAATATCAACCTTCAAACTTTATGAATCTAAACTTGAATAATTATTTACTCTGTCACTTCCAAGCACAGAATCCTTTCATATCACAATTAAGCTTTATGTAACATAACTCATCTTCATAGGAAAATAAATCAGATAAGATAAACAGTAGTATTTATCACTTCAAAAGCTTAAACATATACGTAACACCATAGGATATTTCATATATTCTATAATACTAGTTTTCTAAACACTTTGAAGTTAAGTTTTTTAGAAAATAGTTTCTATCCAACTCAGAACCGAACCCTTAAATGATTAAAAGTTTCCAATAAATAGCCACGCAGGGCTGCAACAACTAACTTGGTAAAAAAAAGTCTTCTTGAAAAGTAAAAGATCACTAGATCCCCTAACTATCTTAAGCATTAAGCTATAAAACCGGATTGGGAGAAAAACGTCTCTAAGAGGCTGCTAAGTGTTCCAAATGGTTAAGTAGTTGAAGTTGCTATGAGACACACTGCATTCCAATCTTCATATGTGGTTGTAAATGTGGATATTACCGGTTGATGTGGCAAACCAATAAAACCGATCCTCTGTTTCCAGACTTCTTTTTCTCTTTTGATCTCGGCTACCTTTTCTTTGTGCATAACCAAATGACCTTGCTAAAGGATCATCATTGATTCTATCCACATGACCTTCATAAAATGCTCATCTGTAGGTGCCTTCATCCCCTTAAGGTCGTCAAACCAGGTATTCACATCTTTGATTATCTGTTCAACTAACTTATCTGTCTCTTCATGGTTTTGCTGGCACCATTCATTAATCCATTTTATATCATTAGAAATGATATCCTTAATAGTTCCAAACCCCTTCATGAGATCCTTTACTTTGTAAATTCTTGTAGCCACAAACTCATTTCTCCATTCTATGCATTCCTTTATAACATAAAGAACTTTATCATCCAGTCCTGACACTGACCTCTCCGTGAGAAACTTCTGCAAACCGTACTCCTCAACTTCTTCTATCCAATGGAGTTCTTTGGTCCATGTTTTTTCAAGCTCCCACTCACTAATGTTGGCCTTTGTTTTCTTTGTCAGGTGATTTTTTTCGTTATGGGTCTGATCCAAAAGACTTAATTGCTTGCTAACCTCTGAATTTACACGTTCAACCCAATCATCGAATGCTTTACTCACTGCCTTACTCCTTTGAATTTGGTCAAGAAATCGTTGATTATCAGGGGATTTCATGTCAATGGAGGCTAACATTTCATTTAGAGTAAAAGTTTCAGGATGTTGGATGGCATTGATGTATTGGGCCATACTCTTCATAGCCTCTTTCATTTCTTGTTTATCTTTGGAATCTTTCCAGACTCTATTGGCAATTTTCTTGTTCGACACCTCAAAAAATCTCATATCAGCAGCTCTAGTGTCTCTTCCTAAATCCACTTTGGACATCTGAAATTCTTGGACTAAAGCTTCTCCTTCGGCATTGTCTTCTTTAGCCTTTGCAATTTTGGCTATCCAGTGACCACTTTTTTCATCGAAATCAATTTTAGATTCCATCTTCATTTTTTTCACTTTAGAAGATTTTCCTAGGCACCTGCTCACTACATCATCAATGGGTACTGATAAAGGAACTACATTTCTTTTCTTGGCTATTGGGGTCTCCAACCATGGTGGGGTAGCAGAAGATTTCTTTTGAGTATCATAGTTACTCAAAAGAGCTAGTGAGTCTTTCGGAATGCCTTATGTTTCCTCCTGAATATGTTGAGCATCTACCATCTTAGGTACACTTTAGTCTTCAATGGTGATAACCTTTGGGTCTGGATCTGATGAATCCAACTCCATGAAGATGCTGGGAGTAGATTTCTACCTCTAAACCCTCTCTTTTACCCTTTAACTTGATCTGATCAACCGAACCTCGGGTTCAGCTCAACCTTGAACTTGAACTTGAACTTGAGATGAAATTAGTTCAAGTTCAGGTTCAACTTCAAGCTTGACTTTTCTTGCACAAGATTGATCGACACTTAAGTTAGTTAAAACATAATTTTTCTTCTTTGTTGTGCTCCTTTTTTGTTTTCTTTTTTTTTTTGTGGCTGACTGTAAAGGGGCATCAGAAACTCTTTTCTGTAACAGCCATGCTTTTGTTCTCTCGATTACTCTTTTCATTCTTATGTATATATCATCTTCTTCTGGTACTATCCAATCTAGTTCAGGAATAGGGAGGGTCTCGACCTTCTCTGAGTATTGAGAGTCTAAGACATCAGTTTCACTGTCTTCCTCTACCCCATCTATATCTATATCCAGCCTGAAGGTGGTGATTTGTTTCAAAGTGAAATGGGACCACAGTCTTTTCCTTACTTCCAGTTCATTGGAACAGTTGACCCAAAAATCTTCTAGTTCAGGGATGTGCGTGAACGTTTCTAGGACATTTAGATTTTCCCCTGCAAAGCCTCTATAATCAAAATTGACCCTGGGAGTATAAGTTTGTAGACAGAGAGTATCCAACTCTTCCTTTATGGACATAGCATCTTGGAGACTTTTGAACCTATAATACCCTAATTTGACAGGGAAAAGAATACCTGAAGTTTTCTTTGAGGTCCCAGATTTTTGTTCAACCAGAACAAGCTGTCTACATAGCTCCATTAAGACTATATCATCCAAACAAAACCTAGGAAGCCGCAGAGGTTCCTCATCAAATGCTCCAACCCTAAGGTATGTAAAACTTGGAAACTATATGAAATAACAGCCATAAATATTGATCACCTGTTTAGCTTCTTCAGAAAGCCTACAATTTTCTTTTCCCCACAATTCATAAATTAACTTTCCTGAAAATCTGTCATTTACTATTTTGAACAGACTGGAGAACTTTATTTTCTGTAAGCATGTGAAGTAGTCATAAATTTTCATATCACATGTCCATACTTCATGAGGTAATCCCTCCCAAGCCCTGCAACATGCTAAGACATAAACAAGGTAGGAAGACATATAAAATGCTATCAAATTTGTCACATTTAAGAGATTCCTGTGGAGTTCTTCTGCTACTAGGTCAGCCCAGTCTATAAACTTATCTCCTTCTATAATCTTCTGGATAAAGCAGTACATCCAGTTTTCCCAATGAAATGCATGAGGATTCCCTTTCACCCTGTTTAGAAGAAGAACCATATCGGCGATGTCTTTTTGAAAGTGTTCAATTGTCAGAGGCTTTGGCAACCTGGATCCTCCTTTCTCTAGTTTTGCCAGCCATGCCTGGGCTATTAAGGAACTATACTTCTTTTTATCTATCTCGTACACATTATCTGCTTCCATATACATCCATGGTTCATATGGCTCTTTGTCTGGAATTCGCAGGGCTACCATTAGCATTTCTTGACTAATTTTGACCAATATTTCTCCTGACGCATCCTTAATACATTTGTTCTTGGCATTATACTTATTGGCGTACTCCAACACCAGTTCAGGGAAAATTAGGGCTGGAGGAAATGCAGCAGCTTCTAAAAGGCCACTTCCTACTAGCTTCCTGGAAAAAGAACCCTCAGAAGCATTTTGAACTCTATTGTAGAGCTCCCCTAAGTTTACATTCAGCAAGAAGGTGTCCCCTATATCTGGGAGAGAAACTAGCAGGTGGGTTCTAATCTCCTCTTTAGGAAGTTTGGGACGGAACAATGACATCTCGCCAATATGAAGAGAAAATATTTACAACACAGAAAGAGCCTTTGAAAATTGAAAACTACAAAGGGGAAGATTAACTCACCAATTTCTTGCACTGCTATTTTCTGTAAATTCTTCACCACCAATTCCATTGCTCCTTCTCTAGATGAAATAATTAACAATAAAACCTTAATTATTTCTCATTTACTCACAAATGCGTTATAAGATCCCTAATAAATCTTTGGAGTGTGCTCATAATGAATGCTTTAAATGGAAAAATGATTGATTTAACATGTCTAGGCACTCTTATTTAATCCGCCCGATATTTCGGCACGAATATCTCAACCCCCAAGGAAAATCTCTGACAGCCAAATCTATGTATTAATGACTTCCTTACGTCATGCCACCGACTGTCATTTCCAATTTTCACATGCACGAATCATCTGGCTGAGTGTGACAAGATTTTTACGGCAGCCTCCAAATCTTAATGAATACCTGGGGAGTTGCAAAGATTTCCCTTTTTGCAAGAGAAGAAAACTTACCAAATTCTCCATGTACAAAACATTATGTTACGAACGTGAACTTGAACTTGAACTAACTTAAGGTTCAAGACTAAGTTCAAGTTTAGGTTCAACTTTGAGACTAACAGAATCTTGAAGGGGAGACAGAAATGGGTAATGGGTTGAACTTGAACTTGAACCAACTTAACATAATTCAACTTCAACTTCGGCTTTAGGTTCAACTCCAGCACTTATACTGACTCAGATTAGAGAATTAAGGCTGGGAAAAGAACGAAGGTAACATCTAGCTCTGACTAGGGTCAAGGACTGTTTAGGACTGAGGGATGAATCTAGAAACTCAAACTGACAAGATAAATTAAACCTAAGAAAGCTGGGTCGGCTCACCACAACAAAACTTCTACTCCTACCGACACAAGCCAAAACTTTATATACAAGCAAGGAAAAGAAAAAACTTACAGCTGGTAAAGCTTGAGGTCCTGTCCATTATAAGATAGGGGTAGTTCATCTCCATCAATGTATTTCATCTTGAATGCATTCGGACCCAGAGCTTGAGAGATCTCAAAAGGACCTTTCCAGAGAGACTCAAACTTACCATGTCCTCCTCTTGGCTCTCGGTGCTTATCCCAGAGAAGGATCTTGTCACCCACCATAAATTTCCTTGGCCTAGTACAATGGTCAAAAATCTCCTTCACCTTCAACTGATGACTGGTGATGTGATCTACTAACTCTGCCCTCTCTTCTTCTATTTTTGACAAATACAGAATCCTTTTCTCCAGTGAATTTTGGAAAATTTCATTCTCCACGCATCTTTGTAACTTAGCAGAGGCTAATTCCAATGGGAGTGACAATTGTGCTTGAACTTTGAAGACTAATTCAAATGGAATCATACCAATAGCTCTCTTAGGAGAGGTTCTATCTGCCCATAATTTCTCGTATAATCTTTTGTGCCAGTCTTTTCCCTTCTCATCTACCAGTTTCTTCATGATATTAATCAGCTTTTTGTTTGAGGATTCTGCCTGACCATTTCCTTATGGAAAATAATCCGAAGAGTGGGATAAATTTATGCCATGATCATAGCAGAAGAGTTGAATCTCTTGAGAAGAGAAATTCTAGGCATTATCATCCACTATCTTCAGGGGAACCCCAAATCTAGTGACGATATTTTCTTTTAAGAATCTGCAGACTATCTCAGAAGTGGTTACTTTGACTGCTATCGCTTCCACCCACTTGGTAAAGTAATCAGTCGATGTCAAGGTATGTGTGTGCCTACCACTATAATTTGGGTTGATGGGACCAATAAAGCCTAGCCCCCATTGTTTGAAAGGTTCCTCAATAACCATAGGTCTTAGCGGTAGAGCGGCCAACTGAGGTTTTCCTAAAAAAAGTTTACACTTCTCACAATTTTCCACCCATTTGTATGCATATTTGAACATTTCGGGCCAATAGTAACAATTTCTAAGGATCTTAAAAGATGTCACAGAAGATGAATAGTGTCCTCCGCATGCTTCATTGTGAAATGTTTGCAATAACTTCTACTGTTGTTCTTTGTCAACACATCGCAAAAACATTCCATCCAATCCCCTCTTGTACAGAACATTGTCCACTATGACATATTTTTCTGCTTTTAACTTCAAATTTCTTCTCTCTTTAGCTGATAGGTAATCTGGAAGTTCTCCGTAGGTCAGAAAGAAGGCTACATCAGAAAACCATGAGTCATTTGTTGCTACAAACAGGCAATTGGGTAAACTCTGTTCTTCTTGATTTTCAGCCATCAAATTACACAGGCCCTGTCCCCTCACCAACTTTGTGGGCTTAATCTCCAAATTGAACTCCTGCACTTTTGCAACCCAGCTAGCTCTATTATTTATCGCAACTTCTTGCTGAGTAAGGATAGTCTTGACGGCGGAGTTTGGAACAAAGACCACAGAATGTGAATGCAGTATATAGTATTGGAATCACTTAACTGCCTTTACTCCTGCAAATGCCTATTTCTCTATTTGTGAATATCATAGCTCATGCTTCTTGAGTGGCACGCTCATGAAGGAGATAGGTACTTCTTCACCATTTTCATTTTTTTGTAATAGCACTCCAGACATTGTGTGTTCTGAGGCATAACAGTAGATAATAAAATATTTTTTGAAATCTGGGTGTATCAATGTCGGAGCATTGGCTATGGCTTCTTTAATCTTGCCAAATGATTTGATAGTTGGTTCATCCCATTTGAAATTTTTCTTCTCACTTAATAAGTCTACCATGGGTTTTGATGTCTCAGCGAAATCAGGTACAAACTTCCTCGAGAATTTGACTTGACTGAAGAAAGATTTAACCCCTTTTCGATTAGCAGGTAGGCACAGCTATTGAATAGCTTTGACTCTCTCTGGATCAATTTTAATGCCTTCTTTCAAAACCAAATGACCCAGCAACTTACCTTCCGTCACACAGAAATTTTTTTTCTTCAGATTCAGAGAAACACCATGATCCCTGCACCTTTGCAAAACTTCTTTTAGGTCCTTTAAGTGCTTCTTACGCCTCCATGAGAAAACTATCATGTCATCGAAGTATATGGTGATGGTCTTGTTTAACAAATGACCAAAAGTGGAATTCATGGCCCTTTGAAATGTGGCTCCAGCATTAATTAAGCCAAAGGGAATTCTTTTGTAGGTGAATGTGCCGCAAGGCATGGTGAAGGACATTTTGTGCCAGACTTCCTCTGCAACACTGATTTGATTATAACCTGAAAAGCCGTTGATTAATGAAAACATCTCTGAGCCAGCTACTGTCTGAAGAATCTAATCCATCATAGGTAAGGCAAAAAGAATCTAAAATCCACGCATATTCTGATTTCTCCATTTTGTTTCCGCACAGGAACAATATTGGCCACCCATGTGGAATGATGCATTGGAAAGATGATTCTTTCTTGAAGCATTTTCTCAATCTCTCTAAAGATGGCAACTGACACCTTTGGATTATATGTTCTTAATTTCTGACAAAACAATGGCGCACTGGGCTTCAAGGGAATATGGTGTGTAAATTGTCCTTGCTTGAAGTTCTTTAAGTCATCATAAGTCCAAGCAAATACGTCACCATATTCTTTCAATAACTTAGTGACATGAGCTCTTTCATCTTCATTACAACACACCCCCAGGTTAACCATCTCGGGATTGAACACATCACCAATATTAATTTTTTCATACTCACTTGATGGAGAGGTGTCTGGCACACCGGGGAAATTTAGATAACAATCTCTCCTATCAAACAGTCTCTCTAACTCCACCAATCCTTTGGGTATATAATTTCCTTTGAGTTGAATCACATCCTCTGAAACATCAGATTTCTTTCCTAGGCAGAACTCATGAAAGTCAAACTCTGACCCTTCATAATAGTTGTTTGAAAACTTAGTTACACCTTAAAAAAATTCATTTATTTGAGCATCATCTTTGAACACTTCCCAGGAATGAGCATTATTAGGAACACTAGGCGTATGAATGACTTCAATGGAATAATGATCTTTTGTAAAATCTGGGTGTGGTATGAGCAATGATCCTGACCCTGCAAGAGTGTCATCTCTGGAGTTATATTCCCTAGGATTTGCTTCTATTGATAAAGCTTCGAACCACTCGAGTTCATCCCACACTCTATTTCTGTATTGCCTCAGTCTCTCATTCTTTACTGAAAACATGTTCTTGACTTGTTTGACAATGAGTTCTACATCACGGTATGCCTTTAAAGGTTTAATTCCCTTTTTCTTGGCTTCTTCTAGACCTAACAGTAGGGCTTCATATTCTATCGTATTGTTAGTATTGTCAAACACAAGCTTAAATGAGAATGGGAATTTGAGTCCAGCAGGGGAAATGAGGACTACTCTGGCTCCTGAACCTAGAGAAGAGAAACTACCATCGAACTCAAGATTCCAAAGGCCATCTTTATCTAAAACCACTCACTTTGGGACATCGTCCCCTGATAAGATAACATAATTAGAAAACTCAGATTCTTGATACAAGATTTGGGATTTAGGGTCTTCAGAGGGAAAAATCATGTATTTGGATTTGGGTTATGGCAGAAGAGTAACTCTTTTATTTACTATAGGATCTATGGCTTGAGACCAATCTAACTTTATTTCACCACCAAGATCCCTACAAAAGGTGTGACAAAGAAGCATACCGTAGCTGGCTAGAATATCAGCTACAAGAATGGTTAATTTCAATCTCTTATCCGGGAAAGCAGCTAGAGTGACCTGGGTGTCTTTAATTTGACCTAGGAGTGGGACTCATTTTCTATCCATAGAGTAGCAATGCCCAAAGGTATTGGTCATGGGGAGATCCAATGCTTTGGCCACAGATGTAGGCATAATATTATCTGATGCCCCTAAATCAATAATACAGTTGTTTAATTTGAAACCATGAATAAATAGAGACACGTAAAAAGGTTCAGGTTTCAAGCCACTAGAAATAGTAGGCATGGGTTTCTCGAAAGATTTTTGCTCAACTCTCTCTTCTTTCTTTGGATATTTTCCTTTGAAGCATGCATTTCTTGTCTGTTGGTCTCTAGATTCAGTAGGGGAACCTTTGACATAAGTAACCAATTTATCTAACTCCTGGGGATTCATTTCTAGATATTCTGCAGCTAAGATTTGCACTTTTGAAGTATTACAAAAATCAACTATATTAAAAGTTGAGTCAAAATCAGACCTTTTCATGACTTGTTCTTCTAAACTGTTTGCTTTCAGAATCTTTGGTTGATCGTTGACTTGCTCGCCACTACCTTTAGCTGTTGCACTCGCCCAGTTACCCACTTTTCTGCCACACTAGTTTCTAGTCAAAATTGAGCAAGAGGTATCCTCTAAAGTTACCAATATGTCTCCCCCCCTTTCGGAGTCTGATTCATATTCAAGGTAAAAGTTTCCAGAGTCACCAGGCACCTCAGAGGATACGTCTTCAATATTCATCTTAGATGCAGCTTCTTTCTCAACTTCAAGCTGTATGTGCCTCATATTTTCAGGGCGTGAAATTCCCTCATGTTCATCTGTAAGATGGAAAATACACATATTACTTTTATTTGGCGGAGGTTCAATTTGCAGTCTTTGTTGAGCAGGAGGCAAATTAAACTACTTTCCAGGGGCCGAGGACCCTTGAATTGGATATTTTTGTGTGATATCTTTGTAAGGGCTAGTAGTTTTAGGCAATTGTCGCTTGATAGTTATCATGTCATTCATCAATCTCTGAATCACAGGATTTGATGATGAAGAAGTAAAAGGTTGAAAGCTGGATGCCTAAACATCTTTTCTCCATTTACCACTTGTAATGAGATCATCTTCAAGTTCAATAGCTAGAGTTTGGGCAGCTGCTAAGGTGGCTAGTCTACCTCTCTTCAATGGAAATGCAACATCGGGTGGCATAGCATTCAAGAAGAAACCTTTCTGATTTTCATCGTTGGGTTTACTTGTAGCTGGACTCACTTGGATTCCTTTGTTGAATCTTGCTACAAATTCCCTCATGGGTACTTGAATCTCCTTTTTCATTTGACTTAATTGAATCAGAAGTGTATTTGCATCATTAGCTGATTTGAACCTTGTCTCGAATGCCATTTTCATGGTATCCCAATCTGTAATGGAGGCATGTGGTAAACTGTGGAACCACTCGGCCGCAGCCTCTATTAAGGTCAAGACAAAAATCCTGACAGCCACATCTGGAGTGCCTAGTGCTAAAACTCCGCATGCAGTATTAAAAGCATTCAGATGATCCTCAGGGGTTTTCTTTCCATCACCACTAAATTTAGGTAGGATATCACAACCTTTTGGTAGATTTCCCAGATTTGCTCCTAGGCTTAAAGGTCCTATAGCTACACCCCAGGGTTGATTGTGTGCCATATGAGGCAAGATAAAATTCAACGGTTGTAAGTTTATTTAAGTGGGGGCTACGATTCCTGGTGAGACCAAGGAACTAAAATTGGTTAAAGGAGGAGACTCAGTGGGAGAACAGGGCCAACTAGCAGTTTTATAACATCTTCTCCTAGAAGGAGTTTGGGGTTTAAAATTGAGTCTTGCTAAAACTTCAAAATTAGAGTCTACAAGTCCTTTTACTCTATCTCCTCTGGTAAATCTTTTATCAACCAGCTTACTGAGTTTAAACTGAGACAGTTAAAATCAACTATTCTTAGGGCCTTTGGACTGCCCTGTCCACTACAGCAACCTCCTGAGCTACAGGCAAAACCCTGAGCCACTCCCCGATTTCTTCTTCTTCAAGGGATAACCTTACATGGTGGTATTGCTGATTGTTTGTTCTCAAATTCCAAGTTGTTGCATTAAGATCAATGATTATGTCCTCTTGAGTATCTGAAAAATTAAGGTCTGGTTGTAAAACTAGAGGAATTTCTTGTTGACCAGGGTTAACTTCAGTGGGAAACACCATAGTTTATCATAGAATACAAAAATAAACACCCGACCGATCCTTAAAGTTCCCCAGTAGAGTCACCAAAAACTGTTAGTATACAGTTTTTCCCTCTTCTCAAAGTTTTAAGGAGAAAGGAAGAAGAAATAAAACTCAATACCAACAAATGAATTTATCAAAGTAAATTCTCTTCAAATTATAAGGCGCAGCTACCTTTAAAAAAAGATTTTCAATATGATTTTATTGAACAGAGAAAAGTAAAATTATGTGTGCTTTTCACCAAAAAACACTTAAGGAAAACATCTAGTTCATCAACATGAAAAGAATGTGCAAGTTGGAGAAAAAACCTCTATTTTAGTTTTAATATCAACCTTCAAACTTTATGAATCTAAACTTGAATAATTATTTACTCTATCACTTCCAAGCACAGAATCCTTTCATATTGTAGTTAAGCTTTATCTAACATAACTCATCTTCATAGGAAAATAAATCAGATAAGATAAACAGTAGTATTTATCACTTCAAAAGCTTAAACATATACGTAACACCATAGGATATTTCATATACTCTATAATACTAGTTTTCTAAAAACTTTGAAGTTAAGTTTTTTAGAAAATAGTTTCTATCCAACTCAGAGCCGAACCCTTAAATGATTAAAAGTTTTCAATAAATAGCCACGCAGGGCTGCAACAACTAACTTGGTAAAAAAAATTCTTCTTGAAAAGTAAAAGATCACTAGATCCCCTAACTATCTTAAGCATTAACCTATAAAACTGGACTGGGAGAAAAATGCCTCTAAGAGGCTGCCAAGTGTTCCAGGTGGTTAAGTACTTGAGGTCGCTGTGAGATGTGCTGCATTCCAATCTTCATACGTGGCTATAAACATGGATATTACCAGTTGATGTGGCAAACCAATAAAACTGATCCTCTGTTTGCAGACTTCTTTTTCTCTTTTGATCTCGGCTACATTTTCTTTGTGCATAACCAAATGACCTTGCTGAAGGATCATCATTGACTCTATCCATGTGACCTTCATAAAATTCTCATCTATAGGTGCCTTCATCCCCTTGAGCTCGTCAAACTAGGTATTCACATCTTTGATTATCTTTTCAACTGACTTATCTGTCTCTTCATGGTTTTCCTGGCACCGTTCATCAATCCATTTTATATCATTAGAAATGATATCCTTAATAGTTCCAATCCCCTTCATGAGATCCTTTACTTTGAAAATTCCTGTAGCCACAATTTAATTTCTCCAGTCTATGCATTCCTTTACAACATAAAGAAATTTATCATCCAGTCCTGACACTGACCTCTCCGTGAGAAACTTCTGCAAACCGTACTCCTCAACTTCTTTGATCCAATGGAGTTCTTTGGTCCATGTTTTTTTGAGCTCCCACTCTCTAATGTTAGCCTCTATTTTCTTTGTCAGGTGATTTCCTTCATTATGGGTTTGATCTAGATGACTTAATTTCTTGCTAACCTCTGATTTTACACGTTCAACCCAATCATCAAACACTTTACTCACTGCCTTACTCCTTTGAATTTGGTCAAGAAATCATTGATTATCAGGGGATTTCATGTCAATGGAGGCTGACTTTTCATTTAGAGGAAAAGGTTCAGGATGTTGGATGGCATTGATGTATTGGGCCATACTCTTCATAGCCTCTTTCATTTCTTGTTTATCTTTGGCATCTTTCCAGACTCTATTGGCAATTTTCTTGTTCGACACCTTGAAAAATCTCATATCAGCGGCTCTGGTGTCTCTTCCTAAATCCACTTTGGATATCTGAAAGTCCTGGACTGAAGCTTCTCCTTTGACATTGTCTTCTTTACGCTTTGCAATTTCGGCTATCCAATGAACACTGTTTTCATCAAAATCAATTTTATATTCCATCTTCATTTTCTTTACTTTAGAAGATTTTCCCAGGCACCTACTCACTACATCATCAATGGGTACTGACAAAGGAACTACATTTCTTTTCTTGGCTATTGGGGTCTCCAACCATGGTGGGGCAGCAGAGGATTTCTTTTGAGTATCATAGTTACTCAAAAGAGCTAGTGAGTCTTTCAGAATGCCTTCTGTTTCCTCCCGAATATGTTGAGCATCTGCCATCTCAAGTACACTGAAGTCTTTGATGGTGATCACCTTTGGGTCTGGATCTGATGAATCCAACTCCATGAAGATGTTGGGAGTAGCTTTCTACCTCTGAACCCTCTCTTTTACCCTTTGACTTGATATGATCAACCAAACCTCAAGTTCAGCTCGACCTTGAACTTGAACTTTAACTTGAGATGAAATTAGTTCAAGTTCAGGTTCAACTTCAAGCTTGACTTTTCCTGCACAAGATTGATCAACACTTAAGTTAGTTAAAACAAAAAATTTCTTCTTTTTTGTGCTCCTTTTTTGTTTTCTTTTTGTTTTTGTGGCTGACTATAAAGGGGCTTCAGGAACTCTTTTCTGTAAGAGCCATTCTTTTGTTCTCTCGATTACTCTTTTCATTCTTATGTATATATCATCTTCTTCTGGTACTATCCAATCTAGTTCAGGAATAGGGAGGGTCTCGACCTTCTCTGATTATTTAGAGTCTAAGACATCAGTTTCACTGTCTTCCTCTACCCCATCTATATCCATATCTAGCCTAAAGGTGGTGATTTGTTTCAAAGTGAAACTGGACCACAGTCTTTTCCTTACTTCCAGTCCATCGGAACAGTTGACCCAAAAATCTTCTAATTCAGGGATGTGCATGAACATTTCTGGGATATTTATATTGGCCCCTACAAAGCCTCTATAATCAAAATTGACCCTGGGAGTATAAGTCTATAGATAGAGAGTATCCAATTCTTCCTTTATGGACATAGCATCTTGGAGACTTTTGCACCTGTAATACCTTAATTCGATAGGGAAAAGAATACCTAAAGTTTTATTTGAGGTCCCAGATTTTTATTCAACCAGAACAAGCTGTCTACATAGCTCCATTAAGAGTATATCATCCAAAAAAAACCTAGGAAGCCACAGAGGTTCCTCATCAAACGCTCCAACCCTAAGGTATGTAAAACTTGGAAACTATATGAAATAACAGCCATAAATATTGATCACCTATTTAGCTTCTTCAGAAAGCCTGCAATTTTCTTTTCCCCGCAATTCATAAATTAACTTTCCTGAAAATCTGTCATTTACTATTTTGAACAGACTGGAGAACTTTATTTTCTGTAAGCATGTGAAGTAGTCATAAATTTTCATATCACGTGTCCGTAGTTCATGAGGTAATCCCTCCCAAGCCCTGCAACATGCTAAGACATAAACAAGGTAGGAAGACATATAAAATGCTGTCAAATTTGTCACATTTAAGAGATTCCTGTGGAGTTCTTCTGCTATTAGGTCAGCCCAATCTATAAACTTATCTCCTTCTATAATCTTATGGATAAAGTAGTACGTCCAGTTTTCCCAATGAAATTCATGAGGATTCCCTTTCACCGTGTTTAGAAGAAGAACCATATCGGCGATGTATTTTTGGAAGTGTTCAATTGTCAGAGGCTTTGGAAACCTGGATCCTCCTTTCTCTAGTTTCACAAGCCATGCCTGGGCTAATCAGGAACTATACTTCTTTTTAACTGTCTTGTACACATGATTTGCTTCCATATATGTCCATGGTTCCTATGGGTCTTTGTCTGGAATTCACAGGGCCACCATTAACGTTTCTCGACTGATTTTGACCAAGATTTCTCTTGACACATCCTTAATACATCTATTTTTGGCGTCATACCTATTGGCACACTCCAACACTAGTTCAGGGAAAATTAGGGCTAGAAGAAATGTAGCGGCTTCTAAAAGTCCGCTTCCTACTAGCTTCCTAGAAAAAGAACCCTCAGAAGCATTTCGAACTCTATTGTAGAGCTCCCCTAAGTTTACATTCAGCAAGAAGGTGTCCCCTATATCTGGGAGAGAAACTAGCAGGTGGGTTCTAATCTCCTCTTTAGGAAGTTTGGGACTAAACAACGGCATCTCGCCGATATGAAGAGAAAATATTTACAACACAGAAAGAGCCTTTGAAAACTGAAAACTGCAAAGGGGAAGATTAACTCACCAATTTCTTGCACTGTTGTTTTCTGTAAATTCTTCACCACCAATTCCATTGCTCCTTCTCCAGACAAAATAATTAACAAGAAAACCTTAATTATTTCTCATTTACTCACGAATGCCTTATAAGATCCCTAATAAATCTTTGGAGCGTGCTCATAATGAATGCTTTAAATGGAAGAATGATTGATTTAACATGTCCAGGCACTCTTATTTAATCCACCCGATATTTTGGCATGAATATCTCAACCCCCAAGGAAAATCTCTGACAGCCAAATCTATGTATTAATGACATCCTTACTCCATGCCGCCGACTGTCATTTCCAATTTTCACATGCATGAATCATCTGGCTGAGTGTGACAAGCTTTGTACGGCAGCCTCCAAATCTTAATGAATACCTAGGGAGTTGCAAAGATTTCCCTTTTTGCAAGAGAAGAAAACTTACCAAATTCTCTGTGTACAAAACATTATGTTATGAACGTGAACTTGAACTTGAACTAACTTAAGGTTCAGGACTAAGTTCAAGTTCAGGTTCAACTTTGAGACTGACAAAATCTTGAAGGGGAGACAGAAATGGGTAACGGGTTGAACTTGAACTTGAACCAACTTAACATAATTCAACTTCAACTTTAGATTTAGGTTCAACTCCAAGACTTATACTGACTCAGATTAGAGAATTAAGGTTGGGAAAAGAACGAAGGTAACACCAGCTGTAAGGTCTATAATCATGTCAATATTTGGTAGAGGGAAATCATCTTTCGGACATGCTTTTTTGAGGTCTCTGAAGTCCGTGCAGATCCTAATATATTTATCAGATTTAGAAATAGGGACCACATTGGATATCCATGCTGCATCGGCAATGACTCGAATGAATCCAGCTTTTAACAACTTTTCCAATTCTGATTTTACCAACAATGCAACATGAGGATGCATTTTTCTGTGTTTTTGTTTCACGGGCTTAATCCCAGGAGCTATAGATAAGTGGTGCATAATGAGATTGGGATCTAGCCCTGGCATATCAGTGTAAGACCATGCAAAGTTGATCTTTTTCTCCTTTAGGAATTCTATAAATTGTACCTTCTCTTCTTCTAATAGGGATTGTGCTAGGTGAACTATCTGAGGATCTTCAATAGTTCCCAAGTTCAGTGGCTATGTTGGTTCAATTAATATCGAAGATCTTTCCTGAAAGTGTTCAGGGAGGATATCAAGAGTCTCATCCTTTGGCATCTCTAAGAGGTTTTTACCATCGGATACATCTTTTTCCTTTACTATTTTGGGATCTGATACTGCCATAGAGTGGTTTTCACCATCAGTCCACTTTTTCTTTTTCTTTTTCAGTTTGTGACTAAGAAACTTGATATCCTCCTGTGACATGTTCTCGCTCCTTGCATTGGTGGAAGAAGGGTAAGGTTCACAAGCATTAAGATAACAAGATAGGGAGTGGTCATTGGAAAATTTGAGCATAGGTGTAGGATCTATTGCAATCCAATCAATGAGGTCTAGAAGTACCAATGTTAGGGAGTCAGATTCCAGGAAGGACAGCATCGTGTTAGCATCAAAATTGTCAACCGACATGACACGGTCTTTTAAGTTAATATCTTTGATGTTTAGATCAATAAGAGAGAGATCATTGTTAAAAGGGTCATTGCCAGTTATATATGGATCGAACTCTAGTGACTCGTCAATAGATAACTCATCATTATCCCTTTGTAAAAGGAGGCTTCTTGCTTGTAGCCTATGAAATTCTCGTAGAGTTATGTATTCACCAGTGTCTCCGTCAATGATTTGAGGAAGGAACTCTTCTTCTGCTTCAAGAGGATCAGTGTCATTGAAAGGAATGTTAGGTCATCTACTAGGAGCTGCGGAAGCTGCAAACATGTGAATTGTGTCTATCCCAATTTCTTTAGAAGCAATAGATAATCAATCATACTCATAGTCATGAGAGTCTGTGACATCATCATCAGACCTATTCAAATATTCAGCAATGTTTATTTGATGGACTCAATTAGCTTCTTGTAGATCAAAGTGAGGTAGATCAAGAACATGTGTAATGGTGACCAATTGCCCCCAGTTATGATGTAAATTTTGTGGCCAGGGTTCTTCTTGAGTGATTATAGCTATGGTATCTCCTACCTCTTGAATGGTCGATTATTCTAGAAAAGTAGTATGAAGAATCTGTGGTACCTCAAAACTAGGTACATAACATTCTCCTTGATATTCAGGATTCTCTGTACCAATATGCATTAATCTCTCATAAGGCCATGGCTCTGATACTATTTCATCTATTTTATCACTCTCTACTTCATAAGGTGGACTCTTCTTTGAAGTAGGTTTGTTGGATTGAGTATTAAAGCCCAGTCCTATTTTATCTCTATTGAGGTGGAACTCCATGGGTATGGGTTCAATGATCCCTCAACCTGTGTCATTTAGTGGTCCTTTTTCTTTGTATCCCATTTGTTTGAGGAAATCATATCCCTTTCCATACTATTCTGGGGACATCTTTACATGTTTGACCTCAGATTCCACTGGTTCTCCTTTGTAAAGCCAATTCAAGACTGCCCGTTCTTCTGTGTTATCTGAAGAAGATGTGGATGCCTTTATCATACCAGTAGCCTTGTGTACTTTTGGTTCCTGGACTGCGAGAGGCGTGAATGTTGATGATGGTTTTTCATAGGATCTTGGTGATACTGGAAGCTCTGTTATTGAGGGAGTCAAGTCCAACTTTTATTCTCCCATACCTATTTCTTGAAGTTTCAAAGTTTTTCTAAAGCCTTTCATGACCATGTCTTTGGTGGTTTGAGGAGTAACTGCATCCATAGCCTCCTTGTTGTGTGGGATCATGCTACCTACTTTGATATTATTGCAAGTGTAGTTGGCATCCGCAGGAATTGTCACCTCTATCCCATTATGTGGGAACTTGATGCATTGATGATAAGTGGATGGTACAGCTTGCATCTCGTGGATCCATGGTCTCCCTAGAAAAATGTTGTAGGCTAGGGGTAAATCTAGAACTTGACATATGGCATCCCTTTCAATCGACCCCACTCTGATGGGTAGATAAATAATACCTCTGGAGGATCTTTCTTCCTCATCATAGGCTTTGATGGTTATCTTATTTCTAGAGTCAATTGTTTTCTTTGAGAGGCCTAGCCTCCTGACAAGATCCAGTGTATAGATATTCAATCTGGTGCCTCCATCTATCAATATGCATCTAACACAGGATTTATGAATAAGAACTTTGATATGGAGGGGTTGATTGTGTGGATGGGTCAATGACTTGTCATCTTCCTCAGAAAAGGAGAGGTAATGTGGTGCTAAGATGTGATTGACCATTGCTTGGAATTTTTCTATATCTATATCCTTTGGAACATTAGCAGCATGTAGAGCTTGCTCTAGGATTTCTCTATGCACTGTGGATATTTTGAGTAATTCAAAGATGGAAATTTTGGCAGCAGTTCTTTGCAATTGGTCTACCAAGTCATATTTTGCTCCAGGGATAGTGACCACATGTTTTGCTCTTGGTTTAGGAATAGTGACAATAGGAACCTTGGGTGTGGATGTCAGTTTTGGAGGTCCCTTGATCATAACCTGTGCTTGGCTCTGGGTTACAGCGTTTGTAGAGGATGAGGCTCCTTTGATGGTAACCATGTTGACGGATTCATTTTTAATGCTGAGCATATTGATCACATTGTCATTCTTGGAATAGGTGTAGTTTATCTCATTACCTTTCCCTTTAGACGTTTCTCCTTGATTATAATTAGGGAATGGTTTATTAAATGCGGTGTGATCTTCATTCATAGTGTGTCCATCCACCTTGATCTTACCCCCTTCGATGAGGTCTTGGATAACATGCTTGAGCTTGAGACAATTATTTTTCTTGTGTCCCTTGTTTTTGTGGAAGACACAATAGGAGTTATCATCCCACCATCTAGGTTTGACCATTGGTTCCCAAGCTTTAGAATCGAGAATTGTAAGAAATTTATTATCCACCAATGTCTTCAAGACAGTCTCAAGAGGTTCTCCCAAAGGTGTGAATGTTCTTTGGGGTTTTGAATTCCATGTTCACCCTTTATCATTATCATTGTATGTTTTTGGAACGGGCGGTGTTATTTTAGCCTCCTTACTTGCTTGCATACCATTGGTAAGATTGAATGCTTCGGTTTTAGAATTAATGTTAGAAGCATCAACCACTCCATCATTGACAACCTTTTTATTTTATTTCCACCATTTAGGCTTGGAGGTTGAGCTACTGCCTTTGCTTTCATTTTTTAGGGTAATCTCCCCCTTTTTGACCATGACTTCCTCAATACAGAGGGCATTTTTGATCATCCTATCGAAGCTAGGAGAATCTTGCATCTGTAGAGCATAGCTCAATTAAGGTATGAGATTATTAACAAAGATCTCCATCTTTTCTATTTCAGGGATGACTCTTGACTATCGTGCAAAGATCTTCCTCCATCTTTGTAGGAAGTGTGTAAAGGATTCCCCCATTTTCTGCTTGGTGTTACATAGATCCATCATGGTGATGTCATGTTGGATGTTGTAGGAGTAATGCTAAATGAACTGTTGCATCAACTCCTTGAATCTTTTGACTTTAGGATTCAATTTTGAAAACCACTCCATGGCATTTCCTCCTAGACTTCCTGGAAATAGCCACATGCGGTAAGTGGGTTCGAGCATGTACTCAATGCTAAGAGCACAAAATTCTCTCACATGGTCATGTGGATTGGTTTCCCCTGTGTACTTTTCATATTTTGGCCTTGCCACATTAGGAGGAAATGGGACCATAGTGATAGTTTTGTCGAAAGGAAATGGATAAATGGCATCCAAAGAGTATTTTGTTTTTGGTTTATCCTTTTCTTGTTTGAGGTTCATGAGCTCTGTTTGCATTTGATTGAGCTGTTTAGTAAGGATAGATATGGGGTTTGGTACTTCCTTTTCTTTGAGATCATTCACATCATAATCCTGGGGTAATTTGACACCTGTGGATGCTAAATGGAGGAAGTATTTTTCCTTGTCATCTCCAATTATTTGTTCCAATAGCTTGTGGACTCTTTTACTTTGTTTAATCTTCTCGTATTCATCTTCAAGGATCTCTTTGTCACTATCTAACCCAAACAAATTACGTTCAAACCTGGGTCTTTCTTCCTCCTCCGTGCCTACGGATTGTGTTTGTTTGCCATCATCATAACCCTCAAAGGCCTTACTCCAATCGTTAGTGTTGCTACCCATTGGAGGTGAATCTAGATCAAACAGGGAATTGTGAGAAGTTTCTCCTTGAAAGTGTGATGTTTTAGGAGGTACTTTTGATCCTTCAGTTGTGTACTTGTTGTGTCTCGTGTTAACCATGAAGTTTGTTTCTCAACTTTGTCAATGTTTCCCAATAGTGCAAGCAAGGATTTCAGATCGTTCAAGTGGGTGTGTCTAGGTAGAAGTAACTATTTGTTTGTTTGTGGATGTAAATGATTCCAGCGTCAGAGAGTTAGAATACCCTGATAGTGAGCTGGGAACCAAGTTGTTGATAGAGAATGGGTAGACCACACGTATTGAACTAATCGTGAAAGACTGACTGAGCATGCAAGGTAGACATTTCAAAACTGTTTGAAAATAATAGCAGGGAGACCAGAAGAGACAATAGGGACCAACCAAAGAGAAAAAAGGGTACCAAAAACAATTGAGACTTCCTAGGAAAAGCTGCTAGAAATGCCCACTATCCTGAATGTGAGCTCCTAGATATGATCCTCTGACAGAACCAGATGCGATCCTAAATCATGGATGCAATCCTAAAAATTGGATATGACTATATGTTTAACCAAATATGATCCAATGCACCAGATACGATCCTAAATACTAGATACGACTCAGAAAAAATGGGATGCGATCTTATGATGGTTTTGTCAGTTTTGGTCCATTTTGAAAAATTTGCTTTTGAGGAACGTGAAGTTGTTTGTTTCCAGATTGCATCAAGAGGTATTTGTAGAGCGTGAAAAACACTTGTACTCCAAGGTATGAAATTTATTGATTTTTGTGAGGAGCTTTATCTTTTTAGTGATCTTTTTGACATGTCAAATAGTTTTGCATTGTTAAAGGGATGGATCAAACACACATCTTTTCCTATTCTCTAGGTAGAGGATGAAAATCTTTGCTCGTTGACTTAGGTACACACTCAAATGCTAATCAGAATATAGCCATCACCAAGAACGCAATGGCTCTAGTCATGATGTTGTATTAGCCGACTCCAAATGCAAGTGAGGGCATGATATGACAAGTGTCTTGGGGCAATTACTTTTTGCCTTGCACAAAGATTATCACCCTTTCAGGGATGAATCAGGAATTCTTTCAGTTGAATGTGTTGTAGATTATTGGGCAATCCGTTCAAAACTGTCCCCCATAGAATTGCACAAGGCAAAAATGAGGCGTATAGCCCTATGAGTACTTGAATATATATAGTCTCGCAAGCAAGATTCAAGCGGCTCCGCTCTATATTTACCCCGATATGTTCAAGAAATGGTGTCAAAATTCCAAGAACAAAACCAATTCCGTCTTTTGAGGCTTTGGCCTACAAGGAAGAAACTATTTATAGTGAGTTGGAAGGGTTGGCGTAAGACCTGTCCTCACTTGGGTCATTCCCGGGAGATTTTTTCCCCAACCGGTAGGCCCTCTAATGTTTAAAGATCGGTAACCAGGATTGGCGAGCTTAGGATTTCTAGATTTCTGATTCTTCAAAAGAAGAAGAGCATACTCTCATAGTCTATGTCATTTTCTCCTCAAACACTATAAACAATGTTCTTTCCCCCAAGCTATGTTGAGCTTGTTTTAATGATTCCTATTTTAAAGAAAACAAAAAGCTTTGAAAAAGGGAAATTTGTTCAATTACCACAATGATTTAATGAGTTTGAGTTGTTTAATTACTATCCAAAAAGCAATTAAATGATTGAACTTGTTCAATTAACCCGCATGATTTAGTGCTTTGTATTGTTTAATTTCTATCCAAAATGAATTAAATAGTTTGTTTGCTTGTTGAGTTACCCCCAATTTTGTCAAAAATGATAAAACAATGTCCGAATTTCTGATTTTCCTTAAGAGGAAAAGAGCATAATATCTAGTTTTTTTTAGCAAGTATGAAGAAATGGTTTTTAAGTGTTCAAAAAGTAGATAAATAGAAGTCAAGATGGAGGGGGTTTGGTAGCCTGTAAAAACCACATTAGTATACTTTTAATCTGACTCCATGAAAACTGCCAAAAAGTACCTGCAAACACTTGTTAAGCTGCAAAATACAGAAAGCACAACTTGTCAAACTTGTTAGGATTAGGCAAAATAAAGTAGACAACCCTTTTAACCAAATACAAGCCTAAATCCTCTGAATGTGATACATTATCCTGGATGCGAGCCTATTCTCCGAATACAAGCCCTTGCCAACTGAATACAATCCAAAACTAGATACGATCCAGGAAATCCCGCGATCCAAAATTTATGCGATGCGAGGGCATATCTGGGATGCGAGCCTGCAAGATTAAATGTGATTCTGTGACTGATTCCTGAGCCTACAAATTGTCAAAAAAATGTGTTAAAAATGAGGCTAAATTGAAAATCAGCCCCATGGTGGGCACCAAAAATGTGGGTGTGTATTTGGGTACCTGATGAAAACAACACAAACACTCAATAGGTCATTGCATTAGTTCAAATGGTTAGATAAAATGTTAAAAACCACTAATATCAGCCTATTGCCTTCTAACTAGAAAGAGTGT
>JAGRRI010047461.1:0-11042 GCA_018584345.1 Thuja plicata | reverse complement strand
GTGGCAATACTATTGCATTCACTTGTGTCAATTAGTAAATTAGTTTCCACCAATCAAAACACAAATTTCAATTTATATTTTTGAATTTTTCTCAATAAAAATTTATTTATTTCAAATATGATTGGTTCAAATTATAGGACCCCTTTTTTGGAGGCTTCCTCTAGCCACGTTATAAAATTGAAATTTTAAATAACTTCATTTTTAATAATTTCTTTATATTTTAAAGAAGAGTATTGAGATTTTTAACAATAGATAAAATCAAAAATATAAGAAAGATTAATCTTTTCTAATAATTGTTTACATTAGGAAAGACTTATCTTTCTTAATTATTTTATTTATTAGCAAATCTTTATATTTTTGAAAATATTAATGTTTCCAAGCAATTTTCTAATATTTTATGGAAGATTAATATTTCTTAACAATTTCTTATATTTTAGAAGAAAAACTAATACTTCTTAAAGATCCCCTATATTTTAGGGAATGCTAGTATTTCAACATTTCTTGTATTTTAGAGAACACTAATATTTCTTCACAATTTCCAATATCATGGGGAAGGCTAATCGTTTTCTATGATTTCCTATGTTTTAAAGTATATAAATATTTTTTGACAATTCTTTATATTTTAAGGAATACTAATAATTTTTGAATTTCTCTCTATTTTTAGGAAGACTAATATTTCATAACAATTTCTCATGTTTTAGGGAAACTAATATTTCATTATGATTTTCTATTAAAATTATTCTTTTGATAATTACAAGGTTAATTATTAAATAATTCATATATTTCTATTATAGTGTACTATAACAGCAAGTATAGACCATTATGTGGCACTTGTTATAATAGTAGTAATGGATGTGTAATATAGAGAAATCATTCTCATTCATTGAATGTTTCATTTTCTCATAAGAATGGCCAAATATTCAAAGGTGAAATGTCCAAATGCTAAAAGACACTTCCTATTTTGAACTCAATTTTAGAGGAAAGCTAATTGTCTTCCTTTGTCCATCTTTTTATAATAGTTCTATGTGGGCAGTTCTCAAATTAATAACAAATAAGTTTATTTCATTGCCTACAAAAGAAATATCTTTGTTAAAAAATAGTTAATGTTTTATTCAAACAAGTAAATTGTTTATTTAATGATAAGTAGATTTCATAAACATGCAATGTAAACTATGGTTTAATTGTATAAATTGATATCATTTGTCTAAGTTATTTAACTATCAAATCTTAGCATATCTATATTTTGAAAAATATAAGTAAAATAAGCAAGAGATATCATTTTCTAGAAGACTAAATATTTTCTAAAGTAAATATATAATAATTTTAATTGAAATCAATATTATTGAATGTGTATTTTAATTTTAATTAAAATTAAAAATGTTTCTTAAATAATATTTATTTAGACTAATTAGAATAAAACCTATTATATTTTTACTTTGGAAAATATTTAGTCTTCTAGAAAATGATATCTATTGGCTTATTTTACTTATATTTTTCAAAGTATAAATATGCTAGACTATGTTCATTTACACTATTGTGTTTGACTTTCTAGTTCTGGTTGTTTTCATTTTCTCCTTTACATGATAAAAAGTCATTCATAATATAAATCATAATCAATATCTCGTCGTAGTATACTACTTATATTGCATAAGCATGCATATCCTTCTGTAAGTATTGTCAACCGAACATGGTAACATATCATCAAACTTTATATTTGTGAAATATCATTCTACCATCTTATGAATAACAATTTTGATATTCTTTCTCTGCAATGTCATGTCAAGAGTAAAATCCAATACGGACTTCCAGGCATGGAATTATTCACCATCCTGATTTAAATTGTACTAGTGAAGATTATTGTATTGGCTCATAATCTTGTAGTGTCATCTTTTTAATCTTTGTTGTTGTTGTTGATGGTGTCATCAATGACTCCTTTGATTAAGTATCCATAAATATTTGTTTTAGAAGGTAAGAAAATACTTCTAGATGTTCTTTCTATTCTAGATAGCTTGAAATACATCGACATTTAGTATTTTATATGAAGGTCTCTTTTGAAACCACGCTTAAACAATGGGTATCAAGGTGTTGGAAAAATAAATAAATTAGCTAGCCAGTACTATTACCACCGACCACTACCAGCACAGTTAATGGGAAACTTTCAGTACCATCCAACTTTGTCCACATAGAGTGTGCGCAATTCTAGAATAGTCTCAAAATTCTGGAGTATTCTAAAGACTTCTATTTAAAGACGCAGTTGTAATGGTTTGAGTATCAGATTTTTATCTGATCAATCTAATCAATAGAGGATCCTCCTTTGGTTTCTCCTCTGTGTGTTTTCTCTCTACTCTGTATTTTTTAACATGGTATCAGAGCCCATGGTAGAAGATCTTGGAGAGCTTGAAAAGCATAGTGGAAATGATGTTGCTCAGATCTGGTGATCTATTGTGGATTAAGTGTCACCTGAGTGTGTTGTTTGCAGAATGGAAATGATAATGTTGTTAGAGTGTTGACCAAATTATTGGGTGTGTTGAAGCTGCTGAAGGACGAATGTTGTCATAAGATTTCTAGAATTCTGAAGTATGTGGCATGGGAGTTGTCTCATAGTATGGAGGAGAGTCGCTAGTCTAAAGAAGCCATAGACTATTAGAAAAGAAAAATGTTGAGATGTTTGTTGTGAGATGGGTGAAAATAAAGAAATAAGAAAAGGGAGAAAGGTGTCGATGTCCTAGGGCTGCTGCGTGGAGAAATAAGGGTGTGAAAATTTAGATTTATAAGGAAATAGGGTATTGTGTATTTCTGTGAGATTGTGAAATACAGTAAAGTAGTAGTAGTGTTGAGTGAAGTTGGTGCTTGCTATCGGATGGTTTGTTTGTAATGGTTAGTTATCTTATGAGGCATATAGGCTCAGAGAAATCAATTTTTATTTTTATTTTTCAGAAAGTCTATGTTGTTGTCAAGAAGTGGTCATGTAAAAAACCAAACATTTTTAGATGATATCCCTCAAGAAATCAATGTTATCATTTTTTGAAGTGATTGATAGTATTTGGGAGGCTCTTAAAAAAATATCAATTCCAAAGTGTGCAATTACAAAGTCAAAGAATGTATTGTACCTGTGTAAATGTTAGGGGTGCAGTATCAGTTGTACTTGACACCCCAGAAGTTTTTGGTTTAACTTATTGATGTACCATGTATCTGAAAATGAGTCCTATAGAACTGGCGAGTATAGCGGCTGGGCACCCATGTATCTCAGTCGTTGGATTTGTTTTCATATGGAATCAATAATCACTTTTCATGCAGGTGCAAATTGAGAAAATCCCAGAGTGGTGATGGTTTCCCCGTAATGATAATTTGTGGTCATTATAACCACTTTGGTTTGTGTTCATCCTTAAACCACTTTCTTATTTCATGTGTGAGGTTTGTGGTGAGCTCAAACCACTTGAGTGCAAAGTTTTTGGTGACTAAAAAAGTATTTCAAACTTGCACATTGGTTAGGGGTAATCCGTGAAAACCCAAAAGTGATTGAGGAAACACTGTGAAGCATTTGATAAGTCATTGTAAATAGGTACCTAACAAGGATTTAAGCCAGGACCCATCTTTTCTAGATTATGGGGGGATATCTTAAACAATTTGATAATTAATTTATGGGGGGATGTTGGAAAAATAAATTAATTATCTGGCCAGTACTATTACCACCGACCACTGCCAACACAGTTAAACTGGAAACTTTGAGTACCATCCAACTTTGTCCACATAGACTGTGCACGATTCCAGAACATTCTCAAAATTATAGGGTATTCTAAAGACCTCTATTTGAAGAGGCGGTTGTAATGGTTTGAGTATCAGATTTCTATATGTATATATACATATACATATATATAGATATAAACATAGATATATATATATAAGTACATATATATGTGTGTGTGTATATATATGTGTGTGTGTGTGTGTATGTATGTATATGTATGTATATGTATGTATGTATGTATGTATGTATGTATGTATATATATATATATATGTGTGTGTGTGTGTGTATAGTCGTAAAATGGAAGCACTTCCATTGTAGACGTGTTTAGCCTTCCGAGTAAGTGGTTTGGGGTCATGGCAAGTGACTTAAATGGGTTCCTGATCTTGACATGGCTTCCTCCCTATTTTGTCCCTCTTTCCACTCTTGTTTAGCCAGATTTCTACATTCTAAATTGTAGACTGGTGATTCTGGGCTTCAGGGTCAGGGTCGACCTTTCAGGCCTATGTCGACCTTGACCCTGACCTAGGTCAGGGTCAACCTCGACCTTGACCCAGGGTTCAAATCCTGGGGTCTCATAGATTTTGGAGGTCGGCCTTTGCAAAAAGTATTTCCCGCTTCCGAGTCGGCTGTTTCGGGTTCCGAAGCGTTGATTCCTAAATTATATTTAATATAGGTCCTCTCTTATGGGTAAAGGCTTTAATGGGAATTTAATTCTCCTATGTAGGCCTTCTTGGAATATTGTGCCCTAATTTCATATAAAAGGGAAGCTTTCTCTCTCATTTTCTCTAAGTCTTCTAATCAAGCATCTAGCATTCCTAATTGAAATCAAGCATTATCAAGTGAAGTCTTCTAATCAAGCATCTAGCATTCCTAATTGAGATCAAGAAAACAAGATTTCATGCAAGCATCCATTCATTCAAGTATCCATTTTCATGAAGGAGATCCATTGGAGGCCATTCAAGGATTGAAGCTACATAGTGCCCTTTTGGTGATCTCTTCATCCATCTTCTTCCAAGCCTCTTCCAAATTCAAGAACCCATTCAAGACTTGGTGTGTGAGATCTAAAAGCAAGAGATTGAAGACATCCTACCTTTCTACATCCCATGTTTTGAAGTATACTTGTGGATTCAAGGATTTGAATCCTCCACAAGGACTTTTACAAGCAAGGTGAATTTATGCATTTACTTTGTCCATTTCTGCAATTTCAATTACATATAGTTGAGGTTAATTCTAAAACTGGGGTTTGACCAAGGCAAACCCCTCCCCCCAAACAAAAAATCTCCTTTTTCTTGCAGGTACAGGTATAGAATAGTTTATTTGAGACTAGATCGGGATACCCTTTTCGGAAAACTTCTGAGATCCACGAACAGAGTCACTTTCGGATCTGTGTAGGTCAAGATCGACATTATTGGGTCAGGGTTGACATTTGTGGGTCAAGGTCAACCTTTTTCATAAGATGACATTGGAACAAAAAAATATTTCTGGGTTTTGTTCATCTCTGCATTCCGGTTCGGGATCAACTGTCAGTTTTTTTCCAAAAACTCAATACAAACCTCAGAAAACAACATTCTTTGATCTATAATATTTCAAGGTTAGTGCATTTCTCCTATCTCTTCAATTACTGTTATACATCATTTCTATGCATATAATTAATAGAATTTAACGTATCTCCTTTGTTAGTCTCCCTTCCAAATAGTTGATTCATTTGTGCATCAACCCTTCTTTGGGGTTGATCAACTTGGATCTCCCATTTCTGCATTGGAGGATAAAGAGGAACATCTTATCTTCTCCTTAATCAGAATTGAAATACTTAATCAATACAATTCAATTAGGGTTAAGGAATTCAATACCTTCTAGGCAACTTAAAGAACAATTTACTCATCAACACCTTACATTTCAAGATAATCAATTCACAATCAATCTATAAATCAAATCAATAATTTTTTACCTTATCATAATCATATCTTACATTTTAGTAACATAATCATCTCAAACCCACTATTTCTTATCTTACATTTTGGTGAACCCGCGATAGACAACTCTTTCTTTTTGGTGTTAGATTTACATTGTTTATGCTAGATCTAACATTTTCTTTCAAATTACATTTCAATTCAATAGATCCAAATTCTGTGTTAGTTCATTTGCATTGTATTGGTGTATGAAATTTACCACATCTAGTCCTACTTATAGTATCCTGGTTAGAAGAAGCCGTAGACTTATGGGTTCCTTTGATCCTGAGTCTTCCTCTTGTTTCCTTAGGATCCCAGATGATAATTTGATAACTCATGATTCCAATCCTTCCATGGAGCATAACTCTTCTCACTCTTCTCATGATGAAGATGACACTTTAAGGGTTCCTCCTGAGCAAGTGCAAAACCTTTCAACTAAACTTGATAAAATAGGAAATTGGCTTATCCAAGAAAACCATAATCAAGATTCTATCCAAGCTATAGAGGCTCTTAAGAAAGTTCTCTGTGATAATGATCAAGGTGTTAATTTCTTGCGTAGTATTACTCATCTTGTGAACTTGAATGTTAAACCTTTAGCTCAAGAGGCTCAAGAGTTAGGAGTCACACCTATTGTCACTAGTGTAGGGCCTTCTTCTGCTCCTCTACCTAGTATTCCTACTTATACTCCTCCTTTGATAACAACTTCTTTCCCAAGTGCACCTATTCCTATGAGTACTCCATCGGTATCTTTACCTACCTCACAACCTTCATATCATAGTGTGCCTTTTACTTATACTAATCCTCTTCCAACTGTGGTTCCTAATATTCCACCAGTTGTGTCTTCTATTCCTACTACTTCTTACACTTTTCCTAGTGTTCCTAATATTGTTATGCCACCTGTTTCCTCTAATGATTCTATAATTATTAGTTTGGCTCAAACTGTGTCATCTTTACAACAACAGCTTGCATCTTTAACTCAATCTAAATTCAGCATTCCTACATGTGATATGGGTAGTCCTTTATCTCTAGACATCATTCGTGCTACTATCCCTCAGCAAGCCGATATGCCTCATCTTGATAATTATAATGGCAAAGGTGATCCTATTATGCATGTTAAAACATTTCAAATCCTTTGTAGTGATTATGCTCATGACCATAGGATTTTAGCTAAATTGTTTGCTAGAACATTTTGAGATAAGGCTTTACAATGGTATTGTTCCTTACCTCCCTATACCATTGATTCTTTTCCTAAACTTGCTAATTCCTTCATTCAACAATTTCAAAATAGCATTGGACCACAAGTGTCCTTATCTGATTTAATGCATTGTAAACAAAATACTAAGGAAAAATTAACTGATTTTATTGGTAGATTTAAGCATTTGCATGCTCAGATTTCTTATCTTGTTCCTGATATTGATATTCAACATATGTTTATTTCAAATTTACAAAAAGATATTAGGGATAAAATTATGCTTACTGAATTTACCCCCTTTCAACAATTGTGTGCAGCACTTCACCACTATCAATTACAAGTGAGTCAGTTTGAGAGCAACACTCCGATGGCTCCTGTTCCAGTTGATAAGGGTGACAATGCTCCTAATCCTAATAAGTTTCAGAAACCTAACAACTATGTCAAGATTAATAAACAGACAAATGCAGTTGCTTATCAAGTTGCGGCTACATCTAATAGTGCTTCTACACCCACTGCTTTCTGAATGAATCGTACGTTTACTCCTCTCTCTGAAACTTTGCATTCTATAATGAGTAGGTTGTTAAGTTCTAGTATGATTACTTTTCCTCCTATTCAACCTCTTCTCCCTACCACTATAGCTTCAAAATCCTTTGATTCTAAAGCTTTGTGCCAATACCATCGCCAGAATGGCCATGACACAGAAAAATGTTACTCTTTAAAATATAAGATTGAAGACTTAATTGATTCTAAGGCTTTGTCTGTTGATAATATTGATGGTAATGGGAATAAATCTGTTTCTCCTCCTAATCAAAATATTCAAATCTACACCAATCCTTTACCTACACATGATACTAATACTATAGCTCAATAATCTTCTTTAGACATTATTTTTGATTCAAAGATGGATGATCTTAACAACATTGTTAATCATGTGGAGAGTGTTGCACCATCTCAACTTATTATACAAGATCCTTCACCTCCACTTCAAAGTTCCAGTCCCACCTAAAATTCAAAAACAAACTAAGGATAAGTGACCTAGGGAAGTTTTAATTACCTTTGATGATTCTGAAACAATCAATGCTCTTGATGGCCCCCTTTATATCTATGCTAGGATTGCTAAGATACCTACTCATGGTTGTCTAGTTGATCCCACATCTTTAATCCATGTCATTACTGAGGAAAATCTTTTTTATGAAAGGCTTACAATGTGATTTTTATGACTCATCTGATGCATGGATCCAAACTTGTAATGGCTTTCTTTATCCTGCACTTGGTTCTATTAGATTACCTGTTGAACTTTGTGGTAAGGTTATAGATACTACCTTCATCATTATTCCTACTTCTGATCAATTCCAAATCAAATTTGGTTTACCTTGGATAATTTCTATGCATGCTATCGCTTCTCCCATTCATAAATGTCTTAAGTTCATTCATAACGGAGAAGTCAAAATGATTAATCATAGTTTGTTTCAACCTTCTAGGCCTAGAGATTATGATACTCTTGATTTTCTTTGGCCTTCATTACCTAACTCATGTCCGCCTCACCCTGATCATCTCTTTCATTCCTATCAAGCTTACAAACATCGCAAAATTTCTGAGTTAAGTATGCCTCAGATTGATTCCCATCGTGGTCTTTTGCCTACTCCTGCGATATCACCTTTATCTATCACTGCTAATAAGATTGATCAAACTTCTACTCTTCCATCACAACCTATTGAGAATCCTTCTATAGAACCTGTGAAGGAACCTATTGTTATTTCTCCTAGTTCTCAACATTTACCAAATAAAGTTAAATGTAACAAATCTGCTAATGAACGTCGTAAGAAGCATAGAGCTAATGCTAGATCCTATGCTTCTATGATTCAAAACTCATCACCTACCTTCGATCAACCTATACCTGATGCAATGGATGTTAATATTCATGATGTTAAGATGAATGAGTATGATGATCCTATTCGCATCTTGGATCCCATTTCAATCAATCTTGATGAGGAGGACACTCTCGATGATCCTATTGATCTTAGTGATGAATATGAGACCGTTGATCTTGTGAGTTGCCCACCTACTCTAAATAACATAAACCAAGATGGGGAAGGTTGAAAACATGCTTGATTGGCTTATCCTTTATGGTAAGCCCCTTTTTTGTTTGTATAATGTGCTTCCCCCGTAATATATTTTGCTAAATGTTTGTTAGATTCTTTTATACGACCCTTGTTACTTTGTTAGGTATAAGGTGATGAAAGAATCAAAAACTATTTTTCAATTCCTCTATATGTATCTACATTCTTCTATATATTGTTTTATGTTATTTTGTGCATGTGCTATTGTTTGTAATTTTGTTCCTTGTATAATCTATCTGGATCTGCAACATGGTAGCACTAATTCTTTTTGGTCTCCAGGTCATGGTCCAAAAAGATTCCTCTTCGTAATTCTTAAGTTTCTTTCCTCCTTTGTGATTGTAGTTCTACTTTATTTGGGGAATGATGTCAATTCATTTGCAATAATAATATATTTCTATGTACATTTTATCTTATGATCATACTGACCCCAAATAAGGTAGATCCCTTTTGTGTTCTTATGTATGTTTGTGTTTTATTTCCCTTGATTTGTCTTCCTTTGGGGGCATCTCGCAGTGGAAACATAACCTGTAGAGTTGCTTATGTTTCCATTAAAATCATTGCTCCTGTTAAAGTGTTAGAAATGAATTTAACATGGGGGCATACACTCTACTCACTTTTTGCACATATGCATGTTCAAAATAGTTTTCAAAGATTCAAAACTTTTCCCTTTATGGATTAAAAGAAACTAATCTTTAAAGCATGGTCACATTTTTACTTTTTTTTTTTAGGATCTCTTGATCCCTCCAGTTTAAAATTTACATGGATCTCTTAATCTCACCAGTTTTCAATAATTTGATCCCTTTAAGAATGGATCTCCCTAATGGGTTGACTAGTGAGTAGCCACATTCACTAGGTAGTTCAATTCTATCTTTCCAGCTACACTTTTTGTGTGGTTCACAATAAGACATAAGTTCTCATTGGGTGAGATAATCACACCCTTTTCTCCCTCTACTTAACTAAGTAATGTCTCTCTTATCAGGATCTTAAGGTTGATAAAGACTTAAGTCCTTTGGGGGCTTGAGGGTTTCTTTATCCCTTTTGGATTCAATCAGATTGTCTTTTTTGTATATTCTCCTTTACCAAGAGTTTGTGTTGAGTCCATACTCTTGCTAAAGTGGGGGCTAAATGTATAGTCAGAAAATGGAAGCACTTCCATTGTAGACATGTTTAGCCTTTCGAGTAAGTGGTTTGGGGTCATGGAAAGCACCTTAAATGGGTTCTTGATCTTGACATGGCTTCCTCCTTGTTCTGTCCCTCTTTCCACTCCTGTTTAGCCTGATTTCTACATTCTGAAATGTAGACTGGTGATTCTGGGCTTCAGGGTTAGGGTCAACCTTTCAGGTCTATGTTGACCTCAACCCTAACCTAGGTCAGGGTCGACCTTGACCTTGACCCAAGGTTCAGATCCTGGGGTCTCACAGATTTTGGAGGTCGGCCTTTGCAAAAAGTATTTCCCGCTTCCAAGTCGGTTGTTTTGGGTTCCGAAGCATTGATTCCTAAATTATATTTAATATAGGTCCTCTCCTAGGGGTAAAGACTTTAATGAGAATTTGATTCTCCTATGTAGGCCTCCTTGGAAGATTTTTCCCTAATTTCATATAAAAGGGAAGCTTTCTCTCTCATTTTCTCTAAGTCTTCTAATCAAGCATCTAGTATTCCTAATTGAGATCAAGCATTATCAAGTGAAGTCTTCTAATCAAGCATCTAGCATTCCTAATTGAGATCAAGAAAACAATATTTCAAGCAAGCATCCATTCATTCAAGCATCTATTTTCATGAAGGAGATCCATTTGAGGCCATTGAAGGATTGAAGCTACATAGTGCCCTTTTGGTGATCTCTTCATCCATCTTCTTCCAAGCCTCTTCCAAATCCAAGAACCCATTCAAGACATAGTGTTTGAGATATACAAGCAAGAGATTGAAGACATCCTACCTTTCTACATCCCACATTTTGAAGCATACTTGTGGATTCAAGGATTTGAATCCTCCACAAGGACTTTTACAAGCAAGGTGAATTTATGCATTTACTTTG
>JAGRRI010047452.1:0-13479 GCA_018584345.1 Thuja plicata | reverse complement strand
CTACTTTTTACAACAACTTGATTCCCAGCTCACTATCATGGCATTCTAGCCCTCTAATGGTGGAATCATTTACTTCCACCAAAATACCAATGATACTTCCACCTAGACACACTCACTTGAACAATTCAGGATACTACCTGACAGTATTGGGAAACTTTGTTGAAGTTGAGATCCAAATACATGGTTAACACAAGATGCAACAAGTACACCTCTTAAGGATTGAGAGTACTTCCTAAATCACTACACTTTCAAGGGAAAACATCTCGTAGTTCCCTACTCGATTTAGATTCTCTAGAAATGGACAGGTACACTCGTGGATGGAGTGAGGCTTTTGATGAATATGACAATACAAAAGACCAAAAGTATGAAGATATCGATGAAGAAGAAGAACCCACATTTGCCCATCCTATATTTGAATTGGGAAGTGAGGAAGATATCACTGAAGAAGAGTATAATACAGTCAAACAAAGAAGTAAGTTCGAAAAGATAATGGAAAAGATGATTGACAAAGATAAAGAGAAATACTTTCTCCATCTAGCGTCCACTGGCGTAAAGTTACCCAATGATTATGACAAGGAAAAACTAAAAGAAAAGGAGGTGTCGACTCCTATATCTATTCTCGCCAAACAACTCACCTCGATGAAAATAGTCTTGCAACTCTCAAATAGGAGAAAGCTAAACCCAAGACAAAATACTCTATGGACTCCATTTGTCCATTTCCTTTCGACAAGAGTATCACTATGGTTCCATTCCCTCCCAACATGGCAAGGCCAAAACATGACAAGTATATGGGAGAGACCGATCCACATGATTATGTTAGAGAATTTTGTGCTCTTAGCATAGAGTACATGCATGAACCTACATACCTCATGCAGATTTTTCCTGGAATTCTAGGAGGCAACACCATGGAATGGTTCTCAAATCTTACACCTAAATTCGAAACTTTTGAGGAGTTAATTCAACAATTTATCGAACATTGCTGTTATAATATACAACATGATGTGACTATGATGGATCTTTGCAACACTAAAAAAAAGACTAGTGAATCCTTTACTCACTTTCTACAAAGATGAAGAAAAATATTTGTGCGGCATTCGAGAGTTATTCCCAAATCCAATAAAATGGAAATCTTTGTTAATAACTTGGTACCTAACTTAAACTACACATTGCAAATGCAAGACTCCCCTAACTTTGACAGGATGATCTAGAACACCCTCTGGATCGAAGAAGTTATTGTCAAAATGGGGGAGATCACTCTTCAAAGTGAAAAAAAATCTAACAACTCCAACTCCAAACATAAATGGTGGAAGCAAAACAAAATTGTTATTAACGATAGAGTAGTAGATGCATTCAATGTTGGTCCTAAACCTAAGGTGTTCAATCTAACTAATAGCATGCAAGAAAGCAAAGATGCCAAGGTAACGACCCCCTTACCCAAAGCCAACAATGATAATAGCAAAGATTGGCCATGGACCTCCAAACATGAAATAACATTCACTCCTTTGGGAGAACCTCTTGAAACTGTTTTGAAGACAATATTAGACAACAAAGTTCTCACAATCCTAGATTCCAAACCATGGGAACCAGTGGGAAAACCAAGGTGGTGGGTTCATAATTCTTACTATGTCTTTCATTAGAACAAAGGACACAAGACTAACAACTATCTTAAACTCAAACATGTTATTCAAGACCTCATTGAAGGAGGAAAAATCAAAGTAGAGGGACACACTACCAACGAAGATCATACAACATTTAACAAACCATTCCCTAATTATGAGAAAGGGGGAGCATCTAAGGGTGGTGACTTAGAGCCAAGAACAGATCACGATCAAAGGACCTAATTCTACCTCAAAACCAATATCAACATCCAAGGTTCCTACTTTTACTATCCCCAAACTAGCAGCAAAACACATAGTTAATAATCCTATAGGAAAGTATGACCTGGTGGACCAATTGCAATGAACCTCCACTAAAATTTCCATTTCTGAGTTGCTTAAAATTTCCATAGTGCATAGGGAAAACCTGGAACAAGTCCTAGATGCCTCAAATGTACCAAAGGACCTTGATATAGACAAATTCCAAGTGATGGTTAATCACATCTCAGTGCTACATTACCTCTCCTTTTCTGAAGAGGATGATAAATCATTGACTCATCCACATAATCAACCCCTCCATATTAAAGTCCTCATTCATAAATCCCATGTTAGATGCATATTGATAGATGGAGGCACAAGATTGAATATTTGTACCCTTAATCCAATCATGAAATTGGGTCTTTCAGAATAGACCATTGAATCTAGAAGTAAAATCACTATCAAAGCTTATGATGAGGAAGAAAGATCCTCTAAAGGTCTTATTGTTCTACCCATCAGAGTTAGACCAATTGAAAGGAATGCCATATGTTAAGTTCTAGACCTACCCCTAGCCTACAACATCCTATTGGGGAGACCATGGATCCACAAAATGCAAGTTGTTCCATCTACTTACCACCAGTATATCAAGTTCCCACATAATGGGGTGGAAGTAACAATTCCTACAGATGCTAATTATACTTGCAATAATATTAAAGAAGGTAGTATGATTCCACAAAACAAAGAGACTATGGAGGAAATTTCTCCTGAAACTAGCAAAGACATGGTGATGCAAAGTTTTGGAAAGACCTTGAAACTTGAAGAAACAGGTATGGGAGAATACAAGCTAGACATGACTCTGGACATCATTAACAGAACTTCTGGTGTCACCAAGATCCTATGGAAGACCCTTCTCATCTTTCACACCTGCCACGTCTAAAGACCCAGAAATCTACAAAGCAACTAGTATGATTAAGGCATCCACATCTTCTTTAGATAACATAGAAGAATAAGTAATCTTGGATTGGCTTTACAAAGGAGAACCAAAGGAAGCCGAGGTCAAACATGTATAAATATCCCTAGAACAGTATGGTAAAGGATACAACCTCCTCAAGAAAATGGGATAGAAACAAAAAGGAGCTTTAAGCGACACAAGAAGAGGACTTATTGAGCATGTACACATGGAGTTCAGGAATACTAGAGACAAAACATGACTATTTTTAATAATGAATCTAACAAACCTACTTCAAAAGATAGTCTGATCTCTAACAAAGAGAGTGATGAAACAGATGAGATAGAACTAGAAAAATGGTCCTATGAAAGATTATTACATGTTGGCACAAAGAATCCTGACTATCAAGGAGAGCACTATGTACAAATCTTTGAGGTACCATAAGATGTTCGCATACCTTTGTTAGCACAATCTCCTATTCAAGAGGTAGGAGACACAAAAGAACATGATCTAGAGGTACCATTGACATAAATATCTACCGAGAGCACACCCCGACAACATGATTCACATCCTAATTGGGGGCACTTAGTCATAATCACACATGTCCTTGATTTACCACACTTTGATCGACAAGTGAATAATCGAGTACATCAGATAATTATTGCTGAATTCTTAAACAAGTCTAATGATGAAATAACTGACTCTCATGATTATGAGTGGGATGAGTTATTTGTTGCCATAGAGGAAATTGAAATAGATATGATTCACGTGTTTGAAGCTCCATTAGCACCCAGTGAGCATCCTAACACTACTCACAACAATATTGATATTCATAAAGTGGAAGAAGAGTTCCTTCCCCCAATCATTGATGGAGAGACTAGTGTTCTCATAAGTCTAGAAGAACTTCAGAGGTGACAAGAAAGAATCCTCCTTTTAAAAAGAGATGATGATGAAAGTTCCACTGAAGATTCACTAGAGTTTGGAACTTAACAGGACATGTCATGTCAATTAATAGTCTTGACACTAATGTGATGCTATCCTTCCCAGAGTCTGACTCCTTGCCTTTAATAAACCCTGACCTAATTGATTGGACTAATTGAGATCCTACTCCTATCCTCGAATTTCCCAATTAGTACACCTTGGGTTGTTATCAAAACACTTGTGAGCCTTACCCTTCTTCCACCACTACAAGTAGTGTGAACATGTCACAGGAGGATATCAAGTTTCTCAGCCCAAAGTTGAAAAAGAAAAAGAAAAAGGGAACTAATGGTGAAAACCACGTTGTGGCAGTGTCAGATCCTAAAATAGTAAAAACAAAATACGTATCTGATGGTGAAAACCTCTTAGAGGAACCAAAGTATGAGATTCTTGATATCCTCCCAAGCACTTTCAAGAAAGGTCTTCAGTTCTGATAGAACCAACACAGGCAGTTAATTTGGGAACAACTAAAGATTCTCAAATAGTACACCTAGCACAATCTTTTTCAGAAGAGGAGAAGACACGGTACATTGAGTTCCTAAAAGAGAAGAAGATAATCTTTGCAGGGTCTTATACCGATATGTCTAGACTAGATCCTAAGTTAATAATGCATCACTTATCTATAGCTCCCGAGATCAAACCCATGAAACAAAAACTTAGAAAAATGCATCCTCATGTTGCATTGCTATTAAAGGCGGAGCTAGAGAAATTATTGAAAGTTAGATTCATTAGAGTCATTTATTATGCATGATGGATCTCCAATATGGTCCCAGTGTCTAAATCCAACAAATCTATCAGGATTTATACAAACTTCAAAGACTTAAACAAGGCATGTCCTAAGGATGACTTCCCACTGCCTAATATTGATATGATCATAGACCTTACAATAGGCTACCAAATGTATTCATTAATGGATGGTTTCTCAGGCTACAATTAGATAAAAAATTCCCCTGAGGATCAAGATAAGACCGTATTTACATTCGCATGGGGCACATTTTGCTGGAATGTCATGCCATTTGAGTTAAAGAATGTTGGTGGTACATATCAAAGAGAAATGAATACCATAGTCCATGATATGATACAAAAAAAAATGGAGGATTACGTGGATGATACCTTAGCTAAATCCAAAGAAAGGAGCACTCATATTGATGACTTAAGAAAGATATTGGAACGTATGAAGCAATTTCAACTCAGGATCAATCCCAAGAAATGTGCCTTTGGGGTCCAATTAGGAAAGCTCTTAGGGTTTATTATTTTAGCGAAAGGAATTGAAGTAGACCTGAAAAAAGTCAAATCCATCCTAGAGATGACTCCTCCATGCAACATCAGTCAAATGAGGACATTACAAGGGAGACTTCAATCAATCAGGAGTTCATGTCACAACTTGCTGACAGAGCAACACCCTTTACCAAATTACTACATAAAGAGGTCACTTTCAAATGGGATGAACACTGTGAAGCCAACTTCATAGAATTAAAAGAATACCTAGATACTCCTCCTATTCTTATGGCACCCATCCATGAAAAGCCATTACTCATGTTTATTTCAGCTACAACTATATCACTAGGAGTATTTCTCGCACAAGAGGATGAAACTAAGAAAGAAAGAAATATCTACTACATCAATAGAAAACTAGTCTCCTATGAGCTCAATTACAACATTATTGAGAAAGGATGATTAGAAGTTGTCTTCACATCACAAAAATTGAGACACTACATGCTCTCACATGTAGTAAGGATCATTTCTAAGATCGATCCTCTAAAGTACCTTTTAAGAAAAGCAACATTAACAGGATGTCTGGAAAAATGGGTCCTCATTCTATGTGAATTTGACATTGAGTATATAGACAGGAGGGCTATTAAAGGATAAGTCCTTCCAGACCAACTAGCTAATTGACCACTCTAAGATGTTGAACCATTAAGGATTGATTTCCCTGATGAGACCATTATGCATTTAACTGAGTATCCATGGAAGATGTACTTTGATGGTTCTTTCATGCAACAAGGTTCTAGTGTTGGAAACACTGATGGGGGGGTGAATTAGTGTATGCCTATTTATTTATTTTTAGAAATTAAACATAAATCAAACATTCATTAAATGAAGCTTAACATAAGAAATCATAACACATGATATTATTATGGGGAAACCTTGATAAGAGGAAAACCCCTGTGGGAATTAGTACCCACAAATATTGTACTAGTATAATGAACCTGTTAAAGTTCCTTTGCCCTGTTAGAAGCAGTGTTTACAATATGAGTACAATGACCTGGTTAAAGGTTTGAATCTATTAGGAGTCTTTTACAAAACCTTGTTAAAGGTATATGGCTCACTGCCTAGGCTCACTGCCCAATAGGATGAAGGCTACAACCTTCTAAAATTTGATATACACTATATCAAAAGTGAACTCTTGTGATGACATTGTTGTCTGATCAGTTCCGTGTATGCACAAATGCTCTTACTCTCTTGAAGAGCTATATCATATAATGACTTCATCATAATTTTCTTCTATATCTTCCTCTTACATAATGATCCACACTTGTAACATAACTTTACATTACATACTTATATGTTCATATCCGAATAGGCGCGACTCAAAACAAGACTCTAGTCGGCCCTAAAACAAAATACACAACACTTCTGAACAATTTGGCTCAAGAATGTTTACAATAATTCTAATTACATCCTTAAAAACATATAATCAAAGGTTCTTAGCCACTACATAACAAAATAATTCACGCTAATCAAAACACTAGTTGGCTTCCATGCTCAGTCTTCTAGACTGCTGGTCTACTGATCTGTCTGTAACTTATTCATACTATTTTTTTGTACTATGCATGTCTGGATGTAGTATGTACACATGTCATAGAACATATATCTAAATGCACATATGCTGACTCAATCTCTTGCACGTGTGTTGATGTACTGATTGTTGAATATCTATGGCTTCCCTGTTTCCATACTTATTCATTTTTCCTTCTAAGTTGCCTTTGATAGAAACTTAGTATGACTTTGTTTCCATAATGAAAACACAAAATGAGTCATGCATCCTCAGGAAGTCAACTTACCAAAAATCTCCCCTTTGTCATTTATAACAATAAAGGAATGTGGCCAAGTTTCTCAAAATGACTTAACACAAAGAATAACTATATATCATAACATCTTATTGATATATACACATTCTATATTACTCCCCCTTTGACATTAATGATAAAGGTGTACAAAACTTGTAAGTCTTCTAAATACTTACTCCATGTAAACTTCAGGGTACACAATCTGAAGAGATTGGATCTCTTTCTGCCATAATACTTTGATTGCATCAATTGTCTGTAGATGCGCGCATAGGGCATATGTCAGTTTCTCCATTTTCATCAGCTCCATGAAAGGACCTTGATCATATGTCACAATGGTGGCATCAATCTGTTTGATGTTCTCATTTAGGACTGCTAGAGAGGGCACAAGTGCATTTCTCAACTGAGTTGTCAGACTCTTATCTTGCTGATTTCCAACTTATCCTTCTCAATCTTGTCCAATTTTCCTTGATAGACATTGTTACAGATGTTCGTGTCTTGCGTGGAAGTCTCAACTGATTTTCTAATATTTTCCACCATGATTTCTGCCTCTTCTATCTTTTTAATGTGCTTAGAGGTGAACTTCACTCTGTCCATGTAGTTGGCTATAGCTTTCTTTCCCTTAGCTGCTAATTCTTTCAATATAGATTGCCCAATCTTTAAAGACTTTAGGTCTAAGGTAAAATTCTTTACCAATTCATTCAGTCTCTCCTTTTTGTATTCATCTTCTGCAATTTTAGTAGCTGAGTCTACTAGGCTTCTAAAATGTGATTTGAAGTTTGTTAGAATGCTATCCACATCTTCAACTGATTGAAATTTGGCTACTTTCTTGTCTATAGGCACTAAGTCCTTCAATATGTTTACTGATTCCAAAAAGTGAGGGTTCCTCATCACTTGTTTCTCTTTTTCTTTTTCCATAGCAAGAACGCTTATCTATATTAGGTCTTCTTCTCCCCAAGCATCCAAACTTGCTGAATTAGGAGTTAACCTTGACAATAATGAAGTAGATGGTTGAGTGGATGGTGAGAGTATAGTATTCTAACTGGTGTCCATGCATTCAATCTTTACTGGTATCTCTTTGATTGGTGTCTCATCACCTTGAATATCTTTTTCTTCATTCAAGTCAATTGGATCATTGGAGGGAACTTCATCTTGTTGCGCAGATGTATCATCAGTGCACATTTCTTCAGTTCTTACAAATTCTTTATCAACTTTGTCCATGTCTTTTTTAGATTTTGTCATGGATATCTTGATATTATCAACCACTATAGTACCTTCTAAGTCTTTATCTGTATCAGAAGTTATTGTCATTATGGGCACTTAAACCTGTGGACCTGTTATATGTGCTTTCTGAATCATTGGTTCTATAACCTATTTGGGAGGAGCTGGAGTTACCTTTGTAGTAGGTTTCATTGATGGATACATGTGTCTATCCATAAACACTTGTGCAAATGCCTTTTTAGTCTCTTTACCTATCTGCTCATACTCTTTGTTCATAATCTGTAAAGTCCTTGTCTTGGTTCTAAGATGAGGCTTCACCAGATCTAATAGAATAGCCTTCTCATCATGTGAGCATATAGGGAGAAGAGTATCCAATGTTTATTCTCTAATCCTCATGTCTTCCTCTATTGCATGTCTTTTCATGATCTCCAGTATGTTCTATAAGTTATCTGATATCACTGTTTTGAGTTCAATAACAGACTTCTTAAAATTGATTATATGAGATATGATCATAGAATGTTTCTCAATCTTATCCATCTATTGATACTTGTCATAGACTTTAGAAAGTGTATCTAATCTCCCTTCATTTACAATCCTATTTTTCAAAACATTAGACTAGGTCTAAATCCTGCCTTAGGAGGAGCTTGAGTATTCCTTGCTTTGCTCTAAGTGTTCCTTGAGGATGGGTGATTTGTGGGCGCAGATGTGCTCTCTACTTTCTTCTTCTTTTCGATCTCTTCAATCTGCTCAAGTTCTTTGGCTATCTTGGCTTCTCTAGCTTTGTCAAGATCTTCTTGAGTGACTCCATGAACTTTTAGAATGCTAGATGTAATTTTGGATACCTTCCTTTGGTTATTAGCATTGTGTAAGATAGTATCCACTTCATTGGTCTTCTCTCTATAAGTGCCCCACCTAGGCTCATTTGGATCTTTGGGCGTAGATAATATAATTTGTGCATATCCTTCTAACACATGTTCTTCTACTTCATAACCAAGAGGATGAATACATTTGGTTCTAGGTTCAACTGCCTCCATGCAAGTGCAATTTGTTTCTACCATGAAACATATGGTATCCTTATATTTATCAACTATCTTCACAGATAATCTGAACCTTTTCTGCATTTTGATCCTAAATGTCTTGATATCCATATCCATGGCATCCCTTACACTGCTCTCTAAAGTGGCCTTAAGTGAAATCTGAGACATTGTGGGTTTTCTCATGTCTAGGTAAAGGTTTGCAACCTTTCCAACAATATGGAATTATAAGTAGATGATCAAAGATCCAAACCTGAATGTCTTTCTCCTGTCATGATTGATGATTTGAATGTTGTCAATCAATTAAGCACTGCTAGGACTGTTGCTGCAGAGACATTGTTTAACCTACTTGCTTGCTGAAACTTATACCCAAGTATCATTGTTAGAGTTTTTATGTCATCTTCCTTGATAGGGTCAACTGTCATCCCATGCTTGTCACTTCTAGATAAGAAAACTTGTTCCACTTGCTTCTTGACATCCTTGCCAGTAGGAAGAACTAGTCCAATTTTGGGAAGTCTGATTAATTCATGGATTAGATCTGTAGTGATGTGCACAAGAACCTCACCAATCCAGTAAAGATCATCATGTATTCTGCTTAGCAAAATCTTCACCCATTCTGGCTCATCAAACTCATACGCATTTGAGTGTTCAAAGATAGGGTTACAAATCAAGTGCGTGAACTCATCCTTGAATGTATAGTCAAGTTTCATCATAGATCCCATATGAGTGGCTATGCTGATATCTCCTACTATTTCTTTCTTACAGTAAATATATGTGCGGATATCTTCTACGTGAACAACACCTAATGAGGTTTTGGAAAAAGATCCTTCCACATCATCTAGTATGGATTTGAATGGATGTTTCTTGAATACAAATCTCTTCCTCTCTGCAATATCAAATACTATAGGAGTCACCATACTTACTTGGAACTTGATTAAGTAGGGTTTCATAAAATTTTGAAATGGCGTGACTACTAGGGTTCCATTTCAACTTCTTATCCTTTTTCTTAACTGCCAAATTTGTTATGCTTCCATGCTTTGATGCTCAGTGCTCCAGTGCTCTCCAAATTCTATGATCTTGAATGCAAGTTTGAAGAAGAACAAACATTTACATTATTTTATAAAAGCTACAACATTTAATGTTTGCAACTGTACGCAAATTACTCAGAGAATTTGTAACTTTGATCATGATGCATTAGAGACAATGCATGCATGCATACTGCAATATCATGTGCTTATAACTATGAATCAATAGGTGCATACTCAGAGGTGAGCATACCAGCCATGCAGGGGTCCTAAGCTAGAATAGCTCCCCCTAAGACCAAGAAGGTCTATTCAAGTAGAAGTAGAGGGTGCATCCTCTTTGGATGCATCAACTACTTTTTTCAACATCATTGTCCTTCTTTACTTCAACCCAAATTTTTCTTGAATCTTCTTTTGCTTTAACAAACTTGACTTCTCCTTCTTCTTCAAATAGTGATTTCTTAGGATCCTCTTGCTTTTGAGTTCTAGATCTACAAAACCTTGAGATGTGTCCAGCCTTTCCACATGTGTGAAAAATGATAGGAGGTCTAATTCTATTTTTCATCATGCTGCACTGCTTTGTTGTGTGTCCATTGTAGTTACATATCTGACACGTAGTGTTCTGCAAATTTCTTTGAGGTTGATTTATCTGATTGTTTTGATTCATTCTTCTTTGATTCTACTGTGACTAATTTCTTTGATTTGTTCTGCAATGCATACACCTATGACCAAATTTATCATAGGAGAAATAGTAACCATAGAAAGGTCTTACCTCTTTGCAATCTCTTTCCAAATGACCATGTTTGTTACATGCATAACAAGTTCTGTTAACTTGCTTGATTTCCTCTTTAGGTGGATCTATTTTAATCTCTACAACATTTTCAATTTTATTTGCTTCTGAAGATGCTTCTGTTGGAATTATATTGAGATGATGTACTGAGAGGGGAGGGGTGAATCAGTACCTCTAAAACATTTCTTGGTTAGCCCATTAACCCTTAGTCATCAGTTTGTAATTTAACTTATCTAACTGTTCATCTTTCTTTATGCATATGAAATCATATCATCCATTCTTTTGATATGTAACAATAATAGGAACATTCATGAAATTAGATAACACATGACACAAGATATTGATATCGCAGAAAACTCCTCTTAAGGAAGCAAAAATTATGGTGGGGATTGTTACCCACAAACTTCACTATCTGCAGATAAGAAGAGTCTATTAAGGCTTACAATTTTGGTCATTTCTGATGACCTACCATGTTAGGAGTATTATAGTGGAGACCTGTTAAGATCTACTTCATTTGAAGCTTTTAACAACACTGTTAAGTGTACACTCTGTTAAGATATTTATAAAGGACGGTTAACTCCACCTTCTACAAAAGGATTTTAGATGTGATGCACTTGTTAGAATGCAACTACATAAGTCTTTGATCTAATGATAAATTCAATCTTCAATTGCTAATAAACAGATCCTATAAAGCTCCAAAAATACTATTAATCATCCTTCCATGATTGATTATTACCTTTATCTGCTCGTCAGTAGCCTCTATGTGTTCTTGATAACTGATATACTATATTTCTAATCTTTGCATGAATTGTGCCTTCTTCTCCTTAGATTCTTTTCATGGCTATCAATTACAAAGAATTCATGTACTCACAATTGAGTATGAACATCTATTTATACTAGCTTAGGTTCAATTCTTGATTCATGCATGCACGGGTTAACTCTAGATTCAAGATATACAACTTGATCTTGATCTATAGTTAGATATGCTTTAGATCCATTAGGATTTTTTAAAGCATTTACATAAAGCTTGCATGACCATAAAAAAAAAAAAAACATTACTACAAAATAGAATAACTTTGTCTTATCAGTTGTGTAAGAATCAGATCCACAATTTGTGGCTTTTTTGACGGTCAGTGTTCTTGGTCGTCGGTGTTCCTTTCTCTTAACATGTCATCGGGTATGCTTGTCTATTCCTATCGGGTTGATTCTAGAAACTGTGTCGCTGGTAATGCTTGTGTTCACCGGTGATGCTTGTGTTCATCGGTGATGCTTGTCATATTTATACTTAGCATTTTTTCTCAAAATTCTTTATCCTATCGCGTATGCTTACAATTCACCGGTATTGCTTGTGGTCAACTGGTGATGCTTGGTGTCTGTTGGTAATGCTTTCTATCTATGTTTTTCTTCTGAGTATACTAATGGAAAAATAATGTCATCAATCTCACCCTTTGACATTAGTATCAAAAACATGATATGTGCAATATACTGAGTATATTAGTATGTACACCTGTGTATACTTCTACCTTAGTCATTTGAATGACCCCCCTATGTATGTGTCAGTAAGTGTAAGTATAATTATATATCCTTTTGTCTTTTCTCTTTTTTTTCTAACTGATATATGTATTGTACATATTATATACATTATCTTTCCTCCTTTTTTTATTCTAAGGACAAAGGTACTTACAACTTTCCAAAAAGGTGGGAATGTAAGGATTTGACTTCCTCCATCATTTTCTCCCATTTTTCTTTCAGCATTTCTAGAGCCATGTGCTCTAGTTAAATCCTTACATGAATATCATAGATGATGTCTACTACAGACATCTTCGGGGTTGCTATAAGATTTCTAGCTTCTAAAATATGTTGCTGAAGTATTGTGAGATTTGGTAAGATATGTGCTTGGAGTTCTGCGATCTCACCTCTGAATTGGGTCTCAGCATCCCATATTTCCCGCCTTAGCCTGTTTGCCTCAATGACTATGTCATGATGTGCCTTTATGCTTTTGGCATGTGAGGTTAGGCTTTGTGCACTGTTAGTGACATTTGCATCAATTTCTACAAGATTGTCACTATTCTCCTTTGCAAATTTGTCAAGTGTGCACATCCTTTGAACTAAGGTTATTGCCTCAGCAATCATTGGCTCCAGTTCATCACTAAGTTCGGAGAGCTTGACCTTGTTCACTGCCACTTCTTGGCTTATCTTATCAATTAACTTGAATTGATATTTCTTCTCTGCTTGCTCTTCCATAGCTTGATCTGCCTCTATCCCTTGTTCGGTGATAGCATTGGTAAGAACAGCAATTTGTTCCTTAACTAAAGTATTTTCATCAATTTTCACTTTAGGAACTAGTTGTTGGAGTATTTCCTTGGCCTTTTCAAGTGCCATGTTTTCTTTGTGTTCTTTGATCATTTTCTTCTGTATGGCTTTCTGTTGACAGAGCACTCCAAACTCTTGAAGTTTGTCACTGTCCAAAGTGGTAATGTCCCAGTTTGGAACTTCAATGATCTCATCAAGTGTGACAGCCAATATGTCCTTCTTTACTATTTTCTTCTTCTTCTTCTTTGGCT
>JAGRRI010047404.1:0-34416 GCA_018584345.1 Thuja plicata | reverse complement strand
GAGAGAGAGAGAGAGAGAGAGAGAGAGAGAGAGAGAGAGAGAGAGAGAGAGAGATTAGATCCTCACCCAAGCCCTCATTTCAGTTTAGGGTCAAGGTTTAAGGGAAAAAAATGTGAGGGTAAAGGAAATGGAGAGAGGAAAGGAAATTTAAAATGGTTGTGTAAATTTCATATTTATATATGAAACCATATTTAGGGTTATGATTGTCATAAATTAAATACTATTAATTTGAATCTTTGTGTAAAGTCTTTTGGGATGGGATTTATTCTTGATGTGTTGTTTGTATTCAATTTAAAGAGGGACTTAGTATTTAGCAAGAGTATACATAAGGGATTATTTAAATTAGCATAGGTAGAATTAATTAATGGGGAAAAGTTTAGAATTAATTAAAAGTGAAATTTTATAATGCTAGAATTAAAGTATTTTAACAACATATTATTTTAATGACCTATTGTTAAATCATGGTAAAAAACAACATGCCATAATGGGAATTAAAATAATTCTAAAATGCAAATATTCAATTCGTTTAGTTATTGATTGGTTATAGTTGTTTAAGGGAAACAAAGAGAGATATTTAATTTATTAATTTAACCAATAGAATAAGAGAATAATTATTTTGATTAAGAGAAAATAAAGTTTTTAAGGACCCGAAACCTTAACAAAAACTAACTACAGATATTTGGATTAGCCCTCATAGAAACAACATAAAAGACATTGAAATAGAGCAATAAAAGACTTTCTGGAAACCTATACAAAAATCTAGAAGAAGTGAATAATTGTTAAACAATTAAGAAGAGAATAATTGTTAAACACTTTAAGTGATTGTAATTAATCAGACTTAATTAATTTAAACCTAGTTAACGAGACAAAATTTATCATTTTAATAACCTATGATTAAATTATAATATTAAACATTTTTTAATTTAATTGTGTCATTTAGTTTTAAAAAAGATAAATTTTTATGATGCAATTATTATAGCCATAAGATTTAAATTTTAATAATGAGTGTATTAAGATTAAGAGTGAAATTATTGTAGGGCATCTTTTAGGGTTATTAATTTATAGTTTAAACATTAATAGGACTTAATAGATCCCTTTAATTAAATTGTCATTTTGTTAGATTTGAAATTAAACCTAATTAAGTGTGGCTACTGTAATTGAACCTAAGAGTATAGAATCAATCAAGGGATGTTGGCATGTCAGAATTTGCTTTTCATGATTCCCCTTGAACTTTCTATTAAGCCATCCCAATTCATTAGGACTAGATTAATCCTACTGCATCAAAACTTCTTCTATGAACTTAGTAAACTCTTTAACCATGTCAATGTGTAATATTAGTTAATTAATCTTGTTAAGATTTTTTTTTGGGGTGTTGTTTGTCCTAAATTTTGGGCATGACATGTCACTCCTAGGAAAAGTTATTTTTGCAAACTTCCCCAACACACATCCCTTACATACATACATCATGCTTTGTGCTCACCTTCGTAACACCTGTCACTATCTCACAAAGAAATTTAAGTGCCTATATCTCCAAGATTACTTCTATTCATGAGTGCCTTAGGTATACCAACATACAACCAATAAGGCTGACCACTCCTAACTCCAATAGAAATGGGAGATATCCAATCTTCATGCTTGATCAAAACATGCGCCCCTATGAAGACTACATTTTACCCTTTATCCTAAAGGACTAATACATAAATTAGATTTATACCTAAGCCTGGAACATGCAACACATCATGAAGGGGAATCAGATTTCCACTCTCCCTCTAAAATTGATTAGTCCCTTTCACAACTAAATTGAGTTTGGACATGTTCTGCATAGAAAACAAGATTCTGGTGTCCGCCCCCTTATAACCATAGAAGTGATCTCTAAATATTGTCATATGAAATGACACCCGACTATCTATATACCAGACACTCTGTGAGGTTGAGCTCACCATATAATCTATTAGTGCAAATTCATCCTCCATTCTACTAGAGAGCTCATTTGCAATTTCTGAAGCTGCCATCTACTTCTTTCCTTTCTTTTCATTCTTCTTCCTCTGTAGACAATCATTGACATAGTGAACAAACTTGTGAGAGCCATAGAACTAGATTTTAGATAAGTCCTTCTGCTTCTTCTTTTGTGGATTTGATCTTTTTATAGATCCCTTCTTCTCTTTCCCTTTTCCCTCTAGGGAAATATTTCTCTATTCCACCTCACTTTTCTAACACATAATGTTGGTTCCATTGACATGGCTTAGTCTAAGCTCCTCCCGAGTGAAGTCTCTCCATAGTCATTCCCAACTCGATAAGGTCTCTCTTCCATTAATTATAACTTGAAAAAAGATATCCCACTTCATAGTAAACTCAATAACCACTATTCTTACTATCTCATCATCATCTAGTTTATCTCCAAAAACTAATAACTCATCCCTCATAATTCTAATCATGGTTAGGTAACTTGTAACGTCTTCTCCCTTGTTCATCCTAGTATTCCTCAAATTTCCTCTAAGAATTAGTTTCTGATTAGTTGTAGCATTCTAGTATAGATTTATAATGGTGTCCAACATCTTCTTAGCTGTATCTAGCTCAACCATATGCAGGACTATATGGTCCTTGACTTCGTCAAGGATTAGCCTCCCCACCAATTTGGCATCACCCTTCTTGTATTCTAAGAGTTGTGTTGGATCTATAGACATGACTAAAAAACTAGTCACATATCCCTTGATACCATTCTCTTTCAGCAAAAAAGAAATTGAAGAATTCTAGACACCAAGATTTGAGGTTCCATCCAATCTGTTATGATCTCTTAAAATAGTTGAGGCCATCACAAAGGATAAAATAAATAAGAATTCTAAAGAGGTTGAACTAGGTTTTATAAACCCTCAATTTTCTTTCCTTAGCCTATACTAAACCTTTTCTACCCTTAGATCCACTCTGATACCATGTGAAAAATATATTACAGCTACTGATAATTAATCTCCTATCTTATATAGATTATTTAATTGCCAAAAATTAATTCACAACAAATAATGAAAAATAACACAACTACAACTTCACAAATAAAATCACAGTTGGAAAATATGCAATAGAATGAACATGATATTTTTTGACAATTTGTTCTTAGAAAAACCTCAAGGGGAAAACTAGTATGGAAAATGAAGAATTATATTAAACAAAAGAAAATCAAGAGATACAAAAACTTCTTTCCTCTTATTGGAAGAGCTTCAGAAATATTCTCCTCTAAAAATCATTCTCCTTATTTCTCATGCTCAGATTCTACTGTTGTTGTCTCCAACCCTATCACTGCGTCCTTTCTATCAGTACTAAACTATTTTCTAACACTGCAAATTCATTTTCTATGACTTCAAACTCTTCTCAAGTTTGTTCTCTCCAAATTCCTAATGACCTCTTTTATATTACTCTCATTAAAAATCCAATGACCAAGATTTATTCGCAATCAATGGCTGAGATAAATTAGACTTTAACAACCCATAACAAATTGATTACTACATGTCCCTAAAGGAATCACTAAAGTAATTAAATAATCATCTCCACTCTAACAAATTATCCAGAAAACAATTATTTACTAATTCTTTGGCAATGGATGAACAACTATCCAAGATACCAAAACCAAAAAATACCTATATGTTTACACCTAAAAAATGACTATTATAAAGATATACAATTATGCATAATTGTAGATATAATAGTGCAATGAAAAAATTCAAGTATAGAGGGTCAACTCAACTAATTGCACTCACAACATTGTAACCATAAGCCATAAACAATAAAACACAACCTCTAAAGCAAAGTTAGCACATTCTTGCAATTATCAAAGATTTTACACCAAAGAAATATGTATTTAGTATATAGTTGCATGAAACCTTTAAAATCATATGCCTAACAACAAATGCAATTGGAGAGAAAAGATAAGCATCATAGTATTCAAAAATCTAAGTTCCAAATGCATAATATAGAGAGAAAGAATAAATCCAATTAGTGAAATGGTATTAAATATTAATAATCTATCTAACCAAATAACGTCTCAATAAATCCTATTGGTCATTGGACCCCATGGTTGATAAAAGATCATGCCCTCATCCATATGTACAACAAACATTTTTAAAAAGGGAATACACTTCATGGTACACATTAAATTGAAATTTATAAAAGTAAAAACTATCCTTTTACAATCCATATTAATGCAAATATATTCCATTGGCTAGTTAATGAAAATGCTATATGCCAAAATAAATTTTAGTCAGGTACCTAAAACAACATAGAGAGAATAAATAAAATTTAAGTCATATATAAATGATACTCCACAAATTCTCAAGTGCCCTCCTAGCCTTTGCCAAATTGGGCTACCTACATAATTGGGTCACACATGCCTCAACTGCCATTCAAATATCAACCAAATGTATGGTTTTTCAGACTCTAAAAACTCATTTAAACCATGGAGTCCACAAATACCGATCACCATTGAAGTGAACCTTTAGTCCTTCCTCATTAAATATCCTAAACCTCTGATCCTTGACCCCTCTCCTCCTTTCTATATATATCTACCTCCCACAAATAAAATAGTTCTATTTCCCCCTTGGGGCCCCCTATAGTTGTTTCATAATTTACTTAGGGAGAGCTTAAATAACTATAAAGTTGTTTGTATATATACTCTAAATAGAAAAGAATGTGCATGTTATTTACTTGCAACCTACAACCTCTTCCTTACTTAATACATCCCCCAAATATCCATGAAGCATAGCAAATTTGGAAAATCCATTTTTTTCATATCGTTTTATCATAGCATTCCCTGATATCACATTGATTTGAAGCATTTTTTCATACACTTCACACACCTTAGATATGCTTCCACATTTTACATTCATGTCTAGTAATGCACTGACAACAACATCATTTGACCAAAATTTGCATTTGATTACACATTGATTGATGATCATTCCATGTTCTGATACTCTCAATTTGGCACAAGTTCGGAGGATGTTAATGAAGTTTGTGGCGTCTAACTTTACATCAGTAAGATAATGCTAAGAGAGTGATTAAAAACACCAATAAATTATATTGGATTACTGATACGGGGTGAATCAAAAAACTATGATACTTTAAACTTAAACCTTAACTCTAATTCAACTCGATAGGATAAACAATAGCAACAATCAAATTACCAAATATCTTCAATAACTTAAATAGTAACTTACATAAAAAATAAATAACATGCACATAAATCATTCAACACATTTGACAATAGATTTAAAAAGGAAACCCAATTTGGGAAAAGCCTCCATGGGAATCGTCACCCTCAAATGAAAATACTCTTTTGAATTATTCTCATTAAAAAGCTTATCATGTTAAATATTACAATACACATTGGTTTTTGATTAAGTAAAATAGGATTTACAGAGTTCCTAAAACCTGGAATAGAGTGGAAGATCAAAAAGTGAGCCCAGATTCAAACGAGAAAGCCAATCAAACAAAACAGGCCAACACAAGGCCACATAACCAGGTTTTGAAAGGGCCCTGGAACCCTATACACTCAATGATGCAGAAGAAATGCTAATATAAACCAGCAGCACCGAGATAGAAACCAAACACCAACTAAGAAAGATGAAACATTAAAATCCTAGTTGCCCAAATAATAGGCCAAAGTCGTACTAAAGAACTAGAGTTTTAAACTCCCAAATAGTAGACCAGGGTTTTTACATGGAACCCATATCCAATAGGATGGAATTTAGGAAGTCATTCAAAACCCCAAAAAGAACATTGGGAAAAGGCATTCTTTTTGCAAGTTCCAAAGACTCTAATATGAATCCAATCCACCTCCATAGGAGTAGAACCCACCTCAATAGGGAAACTAGAGAAAAGAACAAACAAGGATGAAATCCAACCTCTCCCCCACCTAAAAATCTAGCACATAAGTGCAGGAAACACCCCCACAGAACTAGTTCCAGCTTCTTTATAAGGTAGACCTCCACCTCAAAAGGAGATGCCTCCATCTCCATAAGTAAAGTAGTACAAAGAAGAAGAAGTAAAAGGAGATCATCCTGACCATAGATAGCAAGATACCTCTCCACCTCCATAGAAGAGGGCAAGGGGAAGAGAGCGAAACTGCCAACCAGAGCCTCGTTAGATATAAAATGAATGGCATAGGCTTCAAGATAGGGGACCAAAAATCCCATAAAAGCAAGAGGGCACTCTGAAAAGTAAACTCCCAAATTGCAGGAGTGCCTCCAAGTGGACCAAGAAGAAGGACGAGGGCTAAAAACCCCACTGCAATAGAGATCTTCAACACTAACACACATAGAAGCCCAAAGTTGGCCCCTGTGCAGTAGATAAACCCTCCAAAGGGTAGAAGAAATAGGGTTGTAGAGATCACTCACCACCAATCTATAACCCTCAATCGAGCCCAAAATGCTGACAATGCAGAGCACTACACTAGAAAAGAGCCCCAAAACTATGAATAACACAATGTGAGGGATGGACGTATTAACACAATCAATATCTTTAGGAGGCACTCTACTCCCCCATCCATCCCTCGCATCCTCAAAGGGTTTCAATAAAAATTCCAACAATACTGAGGCATTGCTAAAGGCACTAGAGAACCCACCACCCACATGCCATGAGCCATGGAAGCTCACATAGCCGCTCGAGCAGAAACTTTCCTCCCCAGGAGTGAAAGAGACCACAATAGAACCATTCTCTGTAGATGCCAAATAATGGAGCAACTTTCCCCAACCCACTGAGCCAACCCCAGACCATCCAAAAGCCATAAAATTGATGTTGAAAGGGTCCAAGGGGGTAGGATCATCTGCCTCACCTTCGCCATTGTATCCTTTCTTCTGAGATTCAGAAACCCTAACTCTCACTCCTGCTCCCATTGTTTGACTCTTAAAATACAAAATACACATTTGTTAAATGTGACCCTATTAGGGGATTTACATCAGACCTATTAAGATCTTCACCTTGTTAGGAGTGACCTAGTTAAAGGGCTTTCAAAATTCTTTTAGAATGTCACCTTTCTCAAGGATTTCACAATAAGACTGTTAAGTCTACTTGGTTAAGATATTTTTCTATTACAAATGCAAATAAGAAACAATATGTAAATTACTTTTAAAACTTCATCTACCTCTTTCTTGATTAGATTCATTGATGCACTCTTAGACTACTTGCAGCAACACTTCATCAATCTCTTCTCTAGAATCAAATTTATCACTTCTTTTCTCTTCACTGCATCACTCGGTAGCACTTCAACACTTCAACTTGCCAACCATTTGTTCTTTGAATTCATCCATTAAATAGACTATGTTTTTTTCCTCTTAATCTTCTTGATTAGGTTTTCCTTCAATCATGTTCAACCGTTAGATTATCTTTTTTTTTATAAATAATTTAGTGAACTTGAAACTCAGTTAGCCGCTTTGGCATCACCTCAGAACTTGCATTTTTCTTGGAAATAAAACTTTCACTTTTTCCACTTAATCTATACCATAGATTTCTTCCTTGAGTTTTCCCATATGTAGATCTTGTAACCAACTTTATTTTCATTCTTGGAATCCTTCAAATCATTGTAGGATTGCATTAAATGTGGTATTATCCTTATTTCTCACATCTGTTATACTTGGTAACTAACTCTCAGTTGGGTGACTAACATGCACTACTCAGTGCTTCAATCTCTAGGTGCCCTGACCGACTTTCCTAGCACTTTACTAATAGATTCTCCCTTCTTGCTAACTTAACTCTTTATTCTTATTGACTCAATCAATCTTCTTTACCAACATGATAAAGTAGAAACCAATTATATCAAGATGATCTTATCAGTGTCTGATCTTCATCGATTGCCAAATTAAATCAACTCTGAATGATATGGAAATTCACTATTAACGAGAAATCAATTGCTTGAAATAAATGAAAAATAACAACTGATCTAATTCTTTGTACAATCTTGTTTACCTCTAATCTTCGTCTTCATCATCATCTCCACCAGTTGAGTAAAAATATCCCTCTTTGGCATTGATGGAAACACTGTTTGTCTTCCTTTTACATCTCTCTTCTGTCTTTACTATCTTTGTGTTGTTTGATATTGTTCTCTCTCTATGTTCATTCTCTCTTAACATCTTTATGCATATTCTTCCTATTTCTATTCTTTTAATCAGACATTCTCCCTTAATATTTGTATTAATCAATTATTCATTATCCCTCTTTGACAACAATGCGAAAGGTTCATACTCCTAAAAAATTGTTCAGGAAATGGATCATACCTTGCATGTACTAATAATTTTTTTCATACAAAATTACTTTACACAACTTTAGGAAACACCTAAAGTGTGAACAATAGCATGAAATCAAAAATAGATATTCTATTGAGTTCTAGAATTTATGTAGCATTCATCTTTGTCTAATGAATGTTGGATAGGGGTAGGACCCGTAACTTACCACGGAGATACTCAAAATCATCCTTTGGTAGTGGCTTAGTGAATAAATATACTAATTTCTCCTTTGAGCTCACATACTCCAACATCACCTTCTTGTCTTGAACTTTCTCTCTCAAGTAATGATGCTTGTTAGACATGCGCTTGGTCTTAGAATGTATTAACAGATTCTTTGATATGTTTATAGAACTTGTGTTATTACAAAAGATGGTTAGTGGATCAATAATATCCTCTTGAATATGTTTTAGTAGATGTTTGATTCATACAGTATTTACACAACTCATAGCTGTAGCTCAACATATTTAGCCTCGGCAGTAGACTGTGATATACAACTTTGCTTTTTACTCAACCATGTAACTAGTCTTTCTCGTAGAAGGAAAGCTCATCCACCTATAATCTTTCTATCATCAATATTTCTGGCCCAATCATCATTGGTGTATATTCTTAAATCAAAAGTTCCTCCTTTCTTGTATAGTAGACCAAGGTCCTCAATTCCTTCCAAATAGCTAAATATCCGTTTCACTGTAGACATATGTGAATCCTTTGGATTGATAGAAAATCTAGCAAAAATACAAACACCATGAGCTATATCCAGTCTTCTATGAACAACATATTGTATCTTACCAATAATTGATTGGTAGAATGACTCATTTACTTCTTTTGACTCATCTTTCTTTGATTCCTTGCAACTAGTGATCATCGATGTTCCAACCAGCCTTGAGTATTCCATCCCAAAAAAATTTAGGATATCTTTTATGTACTTTTATTGTGTAATATGGATCCCATATTTTATTTGTTGAATCTGTAGTCCAAGAAATAATTTAATCTCTCCAATCATGGACATCTCAAATTCCTTTCTCATTTCTTGAGCAAAAGATCTGCATAATGTGTCATTGCCTCCAAAAATAATATCATCAACAAATATCTCAGCAATCATAATCTTGTTTGTACTATCATATTTTAGATAAACATTACTGTTATGATTAGTTCTTTGAAATCTTGATTAGATATGCATATAATATTTCATACCAAGCTCAGGGTGTTTGTTTCAAACCATATAATGCCTTGTGCAATTTGCATACCATGTCCTTATTAGTATGCTCATAAAATCCTCTAGGTTGTTATGTATAAACTTCTTCTTCAAGAATACCAATAAAATGCAGACTTGAAATCCATTTAATAGAATTTAAATCCTTTGTAGGCTGCATATGCTAGTATAATTCTAACTCCTAATACAACAAGAGGTACAAAAGTTTCACCATAGTCAATTACTTCTTCTTGTGCATATCCCTTGCAAACTAGTCTAACTTTGTTTCTCACTAAATCTCCACGCTCATTCAATTCATTTCTAAAAATCTATTTAGTACCAATAACATTTTTATCTTTAGGTCTGGATACTAAAATGCATGTTTTATTATTTACAATTTGATCGAACTCGTCTTTCATTGCTTTACCTAGTCATTAGTTTCAAATGCATGTTTAGCACTTCTTGGTTCTAATTCAGATATTAAGCATGTATTTTCTTTTACCTTGATTTTTGTCAGAATTCCTCCATATTTGTCTCCAATTATCTTGCTTGGTGAGTGGTATCTCCTTACATGCTTGTATAGAATAGGCTCAGTAGTCGGTGGAACTTCATTTTCATCATTCGGTGGTAGTATTCGTTGTTCAACATCCTCCTCGATTTGTGCATTTAGTAAGGTATTAGGAACACCTAGTTGAACATATAAAAATATTCCATAATCTTTAGTTATTTTTCCTCTAGCACCTCTAATAACATTCAAAGTTTCCTTTAGTCTAGTGTTGCATAGTGTAACATTTTCACCTTCTTTCATTCTGATAGACATAAATTTCCCTCTTAAGATTTCATCTTTTTCCTTCATAACATGTTGATCTTGACCATGTATCAATTAAATCCTATCTCACATATTCTTTTATGTATCACATCCTATGGTTTCATTGAACAATGGGTTGGTGAGATTAGATGATATCGCAATCATTCCTTGTGTGTGGTCTTGCTTTTCTCTTATCTGCTCAAATTTCAAGGGACGAACTGTATGTTGTGTGTACTCATTATCAACATAATATACTGCATAATCTCCAATACCAAATAGGAGCGAACTCATTTAGTTTTTCCATGTAGATAAGTTACCCTTATTCAACTTATGTGCCTCCCTCTTATACATCTTTGAATCTTTAACTCAAGTCTTTTCAACTTATCTCTTGGAGTACTTATCTCTGATACTAATTGTTGGATTACTCAGGGGGGGGGTGAATCAAAAAACTATGATACTTTAAACTTAAACCTTAACTCTAATTCAACTCGGTAGGATAAACAACAACAACCACTAAATCACCAAATATCTTCAATAACTTAAAAAATTACTTCCATAAACAATAAATAACATGCACATGAATCATTAAACACATTGGAAAATAAATTTAATGAGGAAATCCAATTTGGGAAAAACCTTTGTTGGAATTGTCACCCACAAATGAAAATACTCTTCTGAAGTATGCTAGGTTAAAAGCTTATCATGTTAAAGATTACAATACACATTTGTTAAATGTGACCATGTTAGGGGATTTATCGATGACCCATTAAGATCTTCACCATGTTAGGAGTGACTTGGTTAGAGGGATTTGAATACTCTTTTAGAATTTCACCCTTCTAAAGGATTTTACAATAAGACTGCTAAGTCCACTTGGTTAAGAGTTTTTTTTGTTACAAATGCAAATAAGCAATAGTATGTAAATGATCTATAAAACTTCAACTACCTCTTGTTTGATCATATCCCTTTATGCGCTTTCAGACTAGTGGCATCTGTATGCACCCTGAAATGGTTGCCTAGACTATAGGCCCCCATTCTTCAATTTATCAAATGACCATAATCAATTTATCAAATTCCTAAATCAATGCTTTGCAACATTTTCAATTCAAATCAATTTCCTTGATCAAATCGTAATTGATTCAATTATTTCAATATTTCCTAAGGTTTGATCATTTCATCCATAATCTTATTTAATTAAAAGAAAACATCCCTTTTAATTAAATGAAATAATCTTATTTAATTAAAATAAATCTTTTAATTAAATGATCTTATCTTAAATTTAATTAAAATATCTATTTTAATTAAATAATATTATCTTATTTAATTAAAAATCTCTATTTTAATTAAATAAAATAATCTTATTTAATTGAAAGAAAATCCTTCTTTAATTAAATAAAATCCCCACTTAAAGCTCTCTTTTTGATGAAAAAAAAGAAATAAATCAAATAAAAAGATTAATGAAAATTCTTTATTCTCTACATCTTCCTAAGTGGTGGGATTTTTGCCTCTTAATAATAGCCCTTTGATCTTGCCTTTTGAAGATTTAAAGCACATGGATCAACCAAGATTTAATCTCTACCATTGCTTTATCTTCTTTTTTTTTTACCTCTTAATATCCACCGTCTATTTCTCTTTATAAGGAAGCCTCTCCTTCTCATTTGCATAATAAAAAAAAAAACACATTCTTTAGTTTATTGTTATGCTGCAGGATTGGAAAGCAATTTTGGAGGAGAATTTGAGCACTTGAGCTTGGATATTGCAACTTCTCTCTTGTCTTCTTTTCTCATACATTCATGGCATTTCATTTAGATTAATTTTGCATTTGTATTTTAGATTAAACTCATATTTTCTTTCATAGATTAATTTTGCATTCGTGTTTCCTTTCATAGAATAATCATGTATTGTTATCATATAGATTAATTCCATTATCATATAGAAAAAATCATGCATTATCATATAGAATATCTCATTTTATGGTGTACTTGCAGGGGCACAAACTAGGACAATCTGAGGGCCTCCATCACACACCTTTGCACTCCATGAATAGAGAGCTATGAGTTGCCATTTGAGACCTCATTCTTGAGTGATCTTGGATATAATGATTCATAGAAGTGTGAAACATTTTTAGCACACATTTTTTGCGCCCACATATTTCCTTTAGAAAAGTGTCAAAAAAAAATCAAAAAACAAAAATCAAAAATAAAAAATCAGATTTTTTTACTATGTTTAATTTGACGGCCATATGATCGTCAAAATCTGGGCCTTCTGTGATGACCCCCAACCCATCAATTTTAATGCCATAGTTTGCTGACGTCAGCAAGGTTTGAAAATTTTTTGCCTTCACCATTGGAGTTTTTGAAATTGCAGTCTAACTTCAAACAATCATATCTTGCTCATTTTAGGTCCAAATTGAGGGCAATTTTTTTTATTTTGGGTAGAAGTATCTGAAGATTTCTAGGTTGTTCTTAGTTTCTAAATTTTAGTCACAGATTTATCAGAAATTGTAGGTTTTCATCATTGTACCTATCTAATCCTCTATATTGCAGCTTCCAAAGCCTCGTACGGGCTCGTATGGTAACATTTTTAGTGCAATTTTTTTTGAAATTGCGTGATATTTCATCTACTTTCTGAATATGCAATCAGATTTCTAATTTTATATTTTTTCTATCGCTGACCAATCTTTGACTTGGTTGTTCTTGATGCTTATCTTTGTTTACAACCTAATAGTGGTTTGCAGGACATTGAAAAAGAAGACTCAAACAATGAATACTAATGAATCATCTTGCAGGTTGCCTTGATCGATAGCACGCTAAAAATTGTGCTTGTCTTTTGTTTTATTTTATTAAAATAGGAACCCACAAGCAAAACCTCTAAAATGAACTTCTATTTGGTATTTTTAGGAATGACAACAATGTCAAGAAACTATGCTCTCACCCTTTTGGGATGATTTGAAATCCAGAAACATTATTATCATTTTCTTATGTGTTTGAAGTGTCATTTAGATTGTAATCCTAAGAATTATATGAATGTATCCTCTCCCCTCGCCTTTGTGGATCTTGGGTGTAAGAGAAACTCATATAATTATTTTAGTGTGGATACCTCCAAAGTGCTTTAATAGAGCTAGTGAGAGTGGATTGCCCAACCGGTAACAAACTTAATTGATATATAAAAAATGTCATTATGATTAGTCTCACAGTGGATAGGTGTGAATTCATTGTGGCAACCAAAATATCCTCTAGTACCCTAGTGGTGCGTTAAAGTCCCTACATTGCTAAGGTGAAAACCTTGCTTTGAAAGAATTGTGAGAGCCCCCTTAATTGGGAAAATGACTTGATCACAACCACCTGAACGGATGCATTGACTACAAACTTTGTTTTATTGACCAAAAACCCTCTATCTATTAGCATGGAAGGTCAGAGACCGACTAAGATGTCCCACATTTTCATGGCTCGTAGTAGAGACAACAGTCCTTTGGGAAGCAATTCTCTTTAGATTCAAAGCTTGGTGTGCTTGAGAAGTGAGTGCACATGTAAGGAGGGGCCCGTGCCTCCAAGCTTCTAAGTTTTCAGCTATGAGTAAGCATGGCTGAACTTTGGTTCAAGTGGGAATTCAACAGATATTGTCCTAGCTTACCTAGGTTGGGATGTGACTGTTTATTATACAACAAACAATCTGCTTGATGTGTCTTGCATGAGTGAAAGATCAAAACATACAACCAAACATTAAGACAAACACCAAAATGATCAACAAATCTGAATTCTTAAGTGTCAAACTGTCAACTTGCTTATTTTTGTGATCCCATCATTTTCAGTCTTCTTGTGTTGATCCAGATTAGATTAGATCACTTACCCCATTGTTAGAAACTTGTTTACACTTTGGATTCTTTTGTTTTGACCTCTTGAACTAGTAATATTTGGTTTCGCAAGTGACCTTGCTTGGAGTTGGTGAGCTAGAAACTGTCCTTGTTGAGAAGATAAACCTTTAGATCCTTTGATAAGACACTTGGAGATTTTTAGTAGTCTCTTGTCCATTCAATTCCATACGAAATTCAAATTCAATCAATATAACTCGGGTAAATCATCCTCCTGATCCATATGTGTTAAGGTATTCACCCATTTATTGGGCACCTCTATGGCACTGTTGGTTTATACCTCTCGCTAAATTCTATCTTATCACCTCTCTTTTGGACAAGTGAGTGCTTTTACTATCCTAGTTTGGTACCAAAATTTCTTAGGGTCATCCTATCACCTAGTACCTTTTATTTTGTGCCAGTTATAACGATGATCAAGGAAAGCAACCTCAAGTTGTTTTTAACCAATTACCCTTAGTTCAAACTCGCCAAAAATGTAAGGGAAAAGCACTCATATTTGATCAATCACCTAGGAATAATTCTGATGTTTTGTTTGACTCCAAGAGTCACCTTAGTGAGTTGAGTACCCCCTTAGCATCATCTTGTTTGGATATGGATATGAGTTACACATTGAATCGATGAGATAGGGAGGTTATGGATAAATGCCTTGATGATATATTTGATAAACATAGAGATTCCATTCCAGTTGGTCGTTCCTCTCATGGACATCGATCAGTCGCACCCCTTATCTCAACTAGATATATAGATGCACACCAAAGGGCTAAAAGAAATAAGTGATGAGCCTATCAAGAAGCATAATTGCATCATGAAAACCAAAATGATGAGCCTTATGATACACAGGTGAACACAACATATACCAATGACGTGTTTAGACATTCAGGACCAAGTTCACCGCCCAAAATTCCTTCAAGATACATGAGTGAAAGACTCTAGAGAATTGAGCATGAAAAGAAAGCCTTCCTAGATGGACAAGCTAAAAAGGAAGAGAAATTTAGACTCCTAGAGTTGGAGAGAAAAACTTTGTTGGAAATGGAAAGGAAGGCCTACCAAGAAGAGAAAGACAGACTCTTATCCCAACAACATAATGATCAATTCAACAATATGCATGTTGGTGGTGGAAACAACTCTCCTCCATCCACCCCTCCTAAGACTCCCCAAAGTAGAAGATGTTCAAGAAAACCTTTGTGATCTCCTTGCCCTAGAGGAAGAAAGGCCTCAAGACATGATCATTATAGGAAACAAACACCTCCTAGGAACTTAAGACAACCATTACAACGTGCTCATCATGGTTCACCATATGGGGGTAGTAGTTCAAGTTTTTACCTCACCTCCCAAAACTTCATGAAAATGCAACAAGAACAACTTTTCCAACAGTATGTGGAGAAATATTTATATAAAAACAAGGATAAGTTCCTAGAGAGTTTAATCAACAAGGGTGCTAGAGTCCCTTACAAATTTGATGTGGACAAAAAGATTAAGAAGCAAGGTCCATCTCAAGAAGAGGAAATCAAACAACTTAAGAACATGATGGAGAATATGTTAACACCCAAGAATTCATTCTCACTAGATTCAATTTGTCCTAATCCCTTTGAAAAAAGTATTAACATGAAAGAGTTCCCTAGAAAGGTTGAAATTCCTCAATACAACAAATATGATGGGAATGGAGATCCACATCATCATGTGCGCCAATTTTATACCACAAGTTTTGAGTTCCATCAAGATGACTCATACCTCACAAGATTGTTCCCAAGAAGTCTTAAGGGTCAAGAAATGGAATGGTTCACCAACATAACTCCCCCCATTAAGACTTTCAAAGAGCTTGTTCACAGATTTGTTCAACACTTTGCATACAATCTTTCAAGATCAATCACTATGTTGGAATTTTTCAATTTAAAGCAAAATCAAGGTGAATCCTTTGTTACTTTCTTGCAAAGGTGGAGATGACAATGCTCTTGCTACTCTAGAACCATTCCTGAAAATTAAAAGATTGATATCGTTGTTAGCAACTTGGTTCCCAAAATGTGATATGAAGTTAGGAAGATGGTTTTGGATTCCTTTGACACCATGGTTGAAACCGCATGTAGGATTGAGGATAGTTTAAAAGAACAAGGAATTTTGACCAAACATGGAAACAACAACAACAATGGTAAAAATAATAACAACCCTAACAAGGATAAAGGGAAGAACTTACATTGGAATAGGAACAAACAAGTGGTTAATGATGGGGTTGTGGACTCCTCTCAACTTAAAGATCAAGCGGTTCTCCACTTGTCTAGTGTTGTTCAAGCCATGAAACTCAATTCATCTAATCAACAAGAGAACAAGCCAAGAGACCAAGATAGACCTAAGAAAGAGAGACGTCAATTTGCAAGACTTAGTGATTCGTATGAGGATATCTTGAAAACACTTATTGCTAACAACCTTGAAAAACCTTAAGATCATGTGAAGGATTATATACCTGATGTTAAGCCACATCGGTGGGATGAGAAAGCTTTTTGCAAGTTTCACAATGGCATTGGACACGATATTGAAAACTGCTACAAACTCAAGCATCTTATTCAAGATCCCATTGACAATGGAAATCTTAAGATAGATGGATTGAACACCAACACTGATCATAAGGCATTCAAAGAACCATTTCCCAAGTATGAGAAGTGGGGGAAACCTCTAAACCTAATAATGGCAAGGCTGAGGTCAATTATACTTACACAGATGCGGAGAATACTATCAACATGCTTCAATTTGTAGAAGAAAATGTCAATATGATGAGGGGTAGAGATCCCTATGGTTATGATCTAGGCATGGACTCTCCTCCTATCTTTGATGAAGACATTGTGGTACTAAGGGGTCCTAACTCTAGAATGTCATCCCAAACTCTTAATGCTGTCACACGAAGTCAAGGTCCTATTGTCATTAGAGGACCTAATTCAAGTCAACATGGTAAACCAAAGCAAGTGGCATCCAAAAATGTCACCTTAAAATTGGAAGTTGATCCTAAGTCAAGTTACAACTTTGTTGATCAGTTACAAAGAAACCCAGCTCAAATTTCCATCTTTGAGCTCTTAGAATTGTCCCCAAGACATAACCAAGTTCTTGAGGATGCTTTGCATATGATGAATGTCCCCAACTACTTAAATGTTGATCAACTCTAGAATATGGTTAACCATATTCCTAGCCCTCATTACCTTACCTTTTCAAAGGATGATGATAAATCTTTGAGTCACCCACACAATATTGCCCTTCATAATGAGGTCATGATCCACATAACCCATGTCAAGCGCATGTTGATAGATGGGGGTGTTGGGCTTAATATTTGTTCTTTGAGTCTTTTTAAGAAGTTGGGTTATTCAGAAGAAGTCATAGATACCAGAAAGAAGATCACTATAAAAGCCTATGATGAGGCAGAAAGAATTTCCAAAGGATTGGCCGTCCTTCCTATTAGGATTGGCCCTATTGAAAAAGATATTTTATTCCAAATAGTTGACGCTGGTCCTCTTGCATACAATATCTTACTTGGTAGACCATGGATTCATGATATGCAAGCAGTGCCATCTACTTACCATCAATGTGTTAAGTTCCCCTACAATAAAATAGAGATTTGTATACCTTGGGATAACACTTTATCTATTAATTCAATTTCAATAGGGGCTCATGCTCCCCTTAATAGAGAAGCTGAATATTTTGATGCTACCTTAGCTGAATGTAAAGATATGCTTAAATTGATAGACCTTAACATGGGGGGGTATTAGCTCAACTCCCTCACAACATTACTAGTTTTGCCTAGGTCTTATGGCAAGCCTTCACAAGAAAATAAACCTTCCTCTTTAGCTATGACTTTATTTGGAACATTTGTAGAGTCATCAGTGCCTATCCAAGATGAGAAAGAGGATACATTTGTTAGAGGCTGGATCTATAGAGAAGACAAATACATGCACAATGAGAACTTCTCTCCCTCTCCTAAGACTTACAGAAGAGGGTATACTTCTGTTAGACAGATGAGATATCACTGATATGGCCCTCTTAATCATAATCTGGATGCTAGATCTGAACCGCTTGATCATGCTCTTTTTGGACGCGATTCTAAGAAGCCAGTTGGCTTAGGATTTAAGAATTACAAGCACACTAATCCTCTCTTTGATGAGTCAGATAGTGAGGATGAACCAGAATATGTTCCTAATTTGACAAATCAGCAAGATATGTGTGAAGATTGGGTCCCTTCCACTAATCTCCTTTGGGGAGGTTAAGATAGTCTAGTCATTCATGAGAGAGTTGCAACATTAGAACAAGATGAATCAGATGCAGAAGATCCTTTCAGAGAACATCAAAGAAATAATATTATTCATTTAATGGAAAGAGAAGGTGACACTGGACCTTCAACATCAAGATGTCCCAAACCTTCATAGTGTAAACATCCTAGTCCCAGTTCAGACACAAGTTCACATGAGTATGAATGGGACTCTTTCTCAGAGTCTTGAAAAATTGATAGAGATATTGATGGTGTTCGCACTTATAGTTCTCAACCTGAGGTAGCCAATGATTCACATGTAGGATTAGAGGATTTGAACCCATGTGTTGCTTTAGTGGATGATTCTTCCCTTGTTAGGATGAATCCTGATTTGGGTATCTTAGAGGGATGCTTGACAGACTCTGACTCTTCAGTCACCAGTGATTAGATCATTCACATTTATAACCTTGAACTAGTCATTAACTTGCCTCTTGTTCATCTTGACCTCATTGATTGGTCCCAACGCTATCAAGAACCTGAGCTCTTAACATTTCAAAATGATTATGAGATATCCTGTTACTTAAATGTCATTGAACCCGTAGTCTCTTTCACCAATGACCGACTACAAGCATGACAGAGCCATACATCAAGTACCTTAGTCATAAAGTAAAAAGAAAAGAAAATAAAAAGAATAAGAGTTTTGATGGTGAAAACCACTATGTGGCAGTGTCAGAACCAAAAAAAGTAAAAAGAAATGACGTATCCAGAGGTGAAAACCTCTCCGAGGAACCTAAGGATGAGGTACTTGATCGTCTCCCTAGATAATTTCAAGATAGATCTTCAGTGATTATTGAACCAACACAAGTAGTTAATTTGGGTAGAGATGAGGCTCCACAAATAGTACACTTAGCTGAGTCCTTGTCACCTCAAGAAAAAGAAGCTTACACTAAGTTCTTACAGAAAAAGAAAATCTATTTTGCATGGACTTATTCAGATATGCCAGGGTTGGACATTAATCTTATCATGCATCACTTGTCCATAGCTCTAGGTGTCAAACCAGTTAAATTTTTTTTGAGAAAGACGCATCCTCACATAGCTCTCCTATTAAAAGAAGAATTGGAGAAACTCCTTAGTATAAGATTCATAAGAGCTATCACCTATGCTTAATGGATATCAAACATTGTACCAGTTTCCAAACATGACAAATGCATTTGAGTTTACACAGATTTTAGAGATGTCAATAGAGCATTCCCAAGGGATGAATTTCCACTTCCCAATATAGACATGATAGTGGATATGACTACGGGTTATGATATTTATTCCTTGATGGATGGTTTTTCTGGATACAATCAGATTAAGATAGCTCCCAAAAATCAAGAAAAGACTGCGTTCACTTGTGCATGGGGTACCTATTGTTGGAACATTATGCCTTTTTGGATTAAAAATTCTGGAGCCACCTATCAATAAGCTATGACAACCATTTTTCATGACATGATGCATAAAAACATGGAATATTATGTGGATGACACCTTGGCAAAGTCTAAACAAAAAGATACACACTTAGATGATTTAGAAGTCATTCTAGATCACATGGAACAATTTTAACTAAGGTTAAATCCTAAAAAGTGTGCATTTGGAGTCACCTCTAAAAAACTACTTGGCTTCATCATTTCAACAAAAGGAATAGAGGTAGACCCTGAGAAGGTCCAAGAAATTATAGATATGCCACCTCCTAGAAACATTATTCAAATGAGGAGTCTTCAAGGACATCTTAAATCTATAAGGAGATTCATTTCACAGTTGGCAGATAGAGCTCAACCCTTCAACAAGAACTTACACAAAGGAGTCAAATGTGTTTGGAATGAGGATTGTCAAAAGAGTATAGATCAAATAAAGAATTACTTGGAAAAACCTCCCATTTTAATGCCTCCTATCCCGAGGAAACCACTTATTCTATACATTTCAGAGACAAAATCTTCCTTGGGGGCATTACTAGCTCAGCTTGATGAAAATGGGAAAGAAAGAGCAATATGCTATATTAGCCGCACTCTTGTTTCATACGGGGTTAACTAAACCAACATTGAGAAATCTTGCCTTGCAGTTGTGTTTGCTTCCCAAAAGTTGTGACATTACATGCTTGCACACACTATACACCTCATAGAAACTCAAATATTTTCTAGGTAAGGCCACCCTCACAGGTAGACTTGCTAAATGGATGATGATCCTTTCAGAGTTTGACATAGAGTACAGGGTTATCCCAAAATAGTGGGTTACACTTTTTTAGAGGAAGAAATTCCTCATGAATCCATGAGGTGGGAGGATTTAGTCGAGTACTTTCGATAGAAACTACCTGATTGTTTCGATCGAAACATTCATAGTTTCGATTGAAACTAATTTTTTTTCTTAGTTTCGATCGAAACTAAGTTAGTTTCAATCGAAACTAAGCTAGTAAATATTTTAGTGGGATTTCGAACCATGCACATGTTAAAATAAGAAAGTACTTTCGATTGAAACTAATTAGTTTCGATCGAAAGTACTTTCTATCAAAACCCCCAAAATTGAGGCTATCTGCAAAGGCTAACAAAAATCTACAGTTTTCATGGCTTCGGGGCTCAAGCGCGGGTCTCAAATGGAAGAATATGGACACCTCCTTTTGCATCGCACAAGTAATCTGAATGAGCTTTCTAATGAATATAGATTTGACAAATTTTTAATTAATTATGTCTATGTATTTTGACGTGCATCAGATGTAGGTTTTTTTTCCAATATAAACTTCCAGGTTTGACGTTCAATGAAAAATAGTAGAAAAGATAATTTTTTTTTTGAAAAATTACAGTGCCCTCTAACTTTGAGTCTTGTTTCTATCAAGAAAAAAAAAATTTGAATTTTGATAAATACACAAGTTATCAGCTACGTAGTCAACGTATGTCACAATTACGGTTTACTCTACCTCAAACGTTCATAAAATATGCAATAATCATGATAATTTCATAAAACCAATTGTATGCCCTCCGTATGGATGTTACAAAACAAAATTTGAAAGAAGTGCATTGATATCTATTTTAGAAAAAAATTTATGTTGTACGTAGTCATTGTACCTTTTTGAAAATGAGGTTTTCAGCAACATAGCAGTTTTAGTGGGAGAAAAAAAAAACCATTAAAATCAATTCAAAAAAAAATTTAAAAAATATATTTAGAATCTAGACAGAAAATACTAAAAGACTCTAGTTTACTTAATCTTTTGATTTCAAACAGTTTAATGACAATATGCATCGGAATGTGAAAGTTTTTCTCAAAATGTAGACTTCAATGTTCGTTTAGGCAAAAAAGTGTAACCCACTAGTGTGGTATCACCCTACATTGAGTGTAAAGCAATCAAAGGACAAGCCATAGCAGATCAATTAGCTGATTTTCCAATACAAGATAATGCACCTATTCAAGTTGACTTCCCAGATGAGCACCTCATGTATATGATAGAAAGAACATGGAAGATGTTCTCTTATTGATCCTTTATGCCAAACAGTTTAGGAGCTGGTGTGTTGTTTGTTTCTCCTCATGGGTACACAATCCCAAAGTCTTATAAATTCTTTTTTCCATGTACAAACAACATTGCTGAGTATGAAGCTTTAACAAATGGACTTAAGATGGCCATAGAATGGAGAATCACAGAGTTACACATCTATGGGGATTCATAGCTGATAATAAACCAAGTTAATGATGAATATCAAATAAAATATGAGAAAATGGTACCTTACAAGAAAATGGTTGATTCTTTGAAACACTAATTTACATTTGTCACATTTCAGCAAATCCCTAGAGCAGAAAACAAAGTAGCTGATGTTATGGCTACACTTGCTTCACTCCTTTAGTTAGAGAAACATGAATCAATATTTGAATTCCTAGTGGAAGAGCTACATCACCCTATATATGACTCTCAAGAAAGCCATGTCATTTGTACCCTTGTTGGTCATGAGTCATCCCATTATGGTACCATTTAATCATACCTTCGTGATGGCATTATTTTTGAAACCTTGAACCGATCTGAAGGAAGAAACCTTACTCGAAATGCCTCTCACCATTCCCTTATCGCTGGTTATTTGTATAAGATGGGTCTAGATGAAACACTTCTTAGATGCTTAGAAAAGGAAGAATCTAACCAAGCGTCAGTTGACATCCACAAGGGCATCTATGGGGGACATTCCAATGTCCTTGCCATGGCCTGAAGGTTTCTTAGGGTAGGGTACTATTGGCCTACGATGCAAATTGATGCATTACCTTGTGCAAAGTCATGTGAAAATTGTCAAAAACATGGTAACCTGATACATGCTCTAGGAAGGGAGATCATTCCTTCTATATCTCATTGACCATTTTAGGGCTGGGCCTTTGACCTTGTTGGGTAGATTCATCCCAACTCATCAGGTGGACACAATTTTATTATCACTACCACTGATTACTTCACTAAATGGGTATAAGTTTTCCCACTTTCTATTGCATCGGGCAAGATAGTCTCTCTATTCATTCTGAACCATATCATCTATCGATATGGAGTGCCTTCTGAGATTATCACTAACAATGGAGACCAGTTCAAAAATAAGGACCTTAAACGACTCTACAAGAAATTCAAGATTAAACAATATTGGTCCTCCATTTACTTCCCAGAAGGAAATGGTCAAGCTGAGGCATCAAACAAAACCATTCTTAAAATCTTGCATAGAATAGTTTGTAAGAATGTTAGAGACTGGCATTTACAGATAAATTCGGCTTTGTGGGCCTATAGAACGAGTATTCGTACTCCTACAGGGGCTACTCCTTTTGCCCTTGCATATTGCGTTGAAGGTGTGTTACCTTTGGAGGTTGAGATTCCTTCACTTCAAGTTTCCCTCCAAGGTCTAGTTACAAATGAAGACTACCATGCCATGAGGCTTCAAGAGTTATAACTTCTAGATGAAAAATGTCAAGCATCATTTGACCATATGAGGGTTTATCAAAAGCGCATGTCCAAAGCCTTAAAAAAAAAGGTTTGCGCTAGAGAATTACAAGTAGGAGATCTTGTCCTACGTGAAAATCCAAAGAATCAACAACATAGAGATCAAAAGGGAAAATTTGAACCTAATTGACTTGGACCTTACATCATTACAACAACTTTTTGGATAGGTGCTTATTTACTGTCTATAGTAGAGGGAGAGCAACTCCCTGATCCTATCAATGTCTTGCACCAGAAGAAGTTCTATCCATGATGCCTATTCTATCTGGGGGCATCCTTTGTACATAATTATTGATCTTAAAAAAATCCAAAAAAAATGATATATTTTCAAAAATTCTAAAAATCAGAAAATGTCCTGAAAAAATGATCATCTTAGTGAAAACCTAGCAATAGGCGCTTTGATGTATCTTCAAAAAAATTATATATTCTAAAAATACCAAAAAAAATCAAAAACTTCAAAAAATTCAAAAAAAATAGAAAAAGTGCCTTGGTGAAAACCTGGAAACAGGTGCCTTGGTAGCAAAAATTCAAAAAAAAAATTATAAAATGTCCTGAAAAAAAAGAAGAAAAAAAAATGAAAAAATAAAAAATGAAAAAAATGTAATAAAATCCAAGTGGTGAAAACCTAGAAACGGGCGCTACTTGAGGCCTTTGCACCCTTGTTTATTAGCGCGTGTCCTTGACACTTAGCCTTTCTCCATCATGCCTTTTCCTTGTTGCCTTGGTCTAGAATTGGTCTTTGTTTTTGTCTAGGGGGCATAACTGTGTTAGCTTTGGTCTCTTGGATGTGTTAGTCTTTAAGACATCTCACAAACGGTGTTTTTCAACACCACCCCAACTGTATTTTTCAATACAACCCCTGACATCAAGTATTTTTCAACACTTATTGGTTTGGTCTTACCCAGTTTTGTGATGTGATCTTAGCCACTTGCAAGCATTCGATCCTTATGCTTGAAACTCAATATCAGTTAACACACTTAAATGTTTAAATACAACACTTAATGCTTGAACTATGTCATGATATTTTCGTTGTATGCTGACTGTTATTGATTTTCATTGAGTGTCCTTGTCTAATAAGTCTCTCCGTGATACATAGCTAGAGGACTTAGGGCATGGGCATGGTTTTATTTTCTTTCTTCTTGTGGGTGTGGTCTTGAAACTCTTGAGTGTCTCTTATTGTTCTCTTGACACACTTAGCAAATTTGAGGCTTCATCCTTGATTGCTTTTGCACAACCATTCTTCTGGTCATCGTGGCCTCTATGCCTCAATGCAAGCATGGTTTTGCTACATTAAATTGGGTAAGCTAATAGTGAAGTCATCTTGACCTTTATGTCTTTGATGCTTATGTTAGAATCTTTCCACATTCCAATCTGATATAAATCACATTCATATCTTCATCATTGCGCTTGTGACTAGTGATGATTGTGTGATTTTATGATGTCCGTTAATACTGGCCCAATGATGAAAATAATTTCCTTAACATTCTCTCATGAATGATGAACACAAAGTCGTATGTTACATTTTCTGTATTGCAAGTACACCTTTGCATTTTCATGTAGCTTGCATTGTTAGACCTCATGTTAGTTTTAATTTTTAGGCCGCATTATGAGTTTGTGAGGGTTTTTCCTTCATCTTTCTTGTGGACTTTTAATCAACTATGATCACATTCTCATCTTCATTTCCTTATCTTCTTTCGTGATCTCAATTGAAATTTTCTATCTTAAATAGTTGATTGATTTTGGTGCATTCTCTTTCTTAAAGCAAATTCTCTTTCTTCTCTCCATTTCTTGCCACCTCTTCCAAACTTCTACCTTCAATTCAATTTCACCCCACTTCTTTTCTTCTAATTCAACCTTGGGGCATAATATTTCATGGTGGATGATCTACCTTGGTTCTTTGATACTTATATCTTTCATCTTACATCAAGAACCTTATCTTTAGTTCGATTTGATAAAATTTATCAATTTTTTGTTTCTCCTCTATCTCATTTCGATTTTGATCATGAGGGGGTAGTACCTATAAAAATTCAATCCTTTACTAAGCTTTATCAATCCTATCATTCACTCCACTTGGGGAAACCTTGCTTGAGATTCTTATCTCGGACATGTCAATTACTTATTTACAATGGTATTGATCTTGTCTTTTTTGCAATCATCTTATCTTTGTTCTGATGTCAATTACTTATTTACAACAATGTTGATGTCTGTGTTTTTATGTGATCCCAAATCGATCTCACACTTCAACTGCATTCTTTGACTACATGTGTTCCCATAAAGAACACACATTAGTCAAAGAGGGGCAAATGTATGCACCCTAAAATGGTCGCCTAGATTATGGGCCCCCATTCTTCAATTTATCAAATGACCAGAATCAATTTATCAAATTTCTGAATCAATGCTTTGCAACATTTTCAATTCAAATAAATTTCCTTGATCAAATCGTAATTAATTCATTTATTTCAATATTTCCTAAGGTTTGATCATTTCATCAATAATCTTATTTAATTTAAAGAAAACAACCCTTTTAATTAAATGAAATAATCTTATTTAATTAAAATAAATCTTTTAATTAAATGATCTTATATTATTTAATTTAAATATCTCTTTTAATTAAATAATATTATCTTATTTAATTAAAAATCTTTATTTTAATTAAATAAAGTAATCTTATTTAATTGAAAGAAAATCCTTCTTTAATTAAATAAAATTCCCACTTAAAGCTCTCTTTTTGATGAAAAAAAAGAAATAAATCAAATAAAAAAATAAATGAAAATTCATTTTTCTCTACATCTTCCTAAGTGGTGGGATTTTTGCCTCTTAATCATAGCCCCTTGATCTTTCCTTTTGAATATTTAAAGCACATGGATCAACCAAGATTTAATCTCCACGATTGCTTTATTTTATTTTATTTTTACCTCTTAATCTCCACTGTCCATTGCGCTTTATAAGGAAGCATGTCCTTCTCATTTGCACAATAAAAAAAACACACACACATTCTTTAGTTTATTGTTATGTTGCATGATTGGAGAGAAATTTTGGAAGAGAATTTGAGCACTTGAGCTCGAATATTGCAACTTCTCTCTTCTTGTCTTCTTCTCTCATACATTCATGGCAATTCATTTAGATTAATTTTGCATTTGCATTTTAGATTAAACTCATATTTTCTTTCATAGATTAATTTTGCATTCATATTTCCTTTCATAGAATAATCATTCATTGTTATCATATAGATTAATTCTATTATCGTATGGACAAAATCATGCATTATTATATAGAATCTCTCCTTTTATGGTGTACTTGCAGGGGCACAAACTAGGTCAATCTGAGGGCCTCCATCACACACCTTTGTACTCCATGAATAGAGAGTTATGAGTCACCATTTGAGACCTCATTCTTGAGTAATATTGAATATAATGAATCATAGAAGTGTGACACATTTTTAGCACACAGCATCAACACTTCATCAATCTCTTCTCTAGAATTAGATTTATCACTACTTTTTTCTTCACTGCATCATTTGGTAGAATTTCAACACTTCAACTTGTCACCCATTTTTTTCTTCAAATCCATGCTTTAAATAGACTCTATTTTTTCTACTTAATCTACTTTATTAGGTTTTTCTTCAATCACGCTCAACCATTAGATTATATTTTTTTTAAATAATTTAGTGAACTTGAAACTCGGTTAGCCGCTTTGGCATCACCTCAGAACTTGCACTTTTCTTGGAAATAAAACCTTCACTTTTGCGACTTTATCTATACCATAGATTTCTTCGTTGAATTTTCCCATGCGTAGATCTTGTAAAAAACTTCCCTTTCATTCTTAGAACCCTCTAGATTGTTGTAATATTGCATTAAATGCATTCTTATCCTTGTTTCTCACATCTGTTATGCTCGGTAACTAACTCTCTGTTCAATGACTAACATGCACTACTCAGTGCTTCAATGTCCCAGTGTCCTGACCAAATTTCATAACCCTTTACTGAAAGACTCTCTCTTCTTGGTAAGTTAAATCTTTAGTCTTTCCGAATTGCTCAATCTGCTTTACCAACTTGATAAAGTAGAAAATAATTATCTCAAGATGATCTTATCATTGTATGATCTTTATCCGTTGCCCAATTAAATCAACTCCGAAAGATATGGAAATTAAATATTAACCAGAAATCAATTTATTGTCATCAATGAAAAAATAAAAACTGATATAACTCTTTCTACAATCATGTGTACATCTGATCTCTATCTTCATCATCATCTCCATCAAATGAGTAACACATTATTCAGAAATAATGTGAACATATAGTAGCATGAGCACAAGAAAAATAATGAGAATTTAAAATATTTGTAAATTTTTATATGTCACAAAAAAAAGGTGACTATGATTGGGGATGTAGTGTCTCTGCAAAATACAGTCTCAGAGCATGTTTGACAATTATTTGACAAAATACTTCAACTCATGAAGATGTAGATCTGTGTTATTGGAACACAATGAGCATCTAAATCTATTTGAAAGAATGCCTATGTTTGATGTTTGTGTTCCATTCAAAGTATACTATTTGAGCCCCTTTTTCTACTTGGATTCCTATGATGACATCAACAGAATGGTTAAAAAAACCCTTCTGAAATAAATACTGATGAAAAGATTACCAAACCAATTAGATAATCCTCTCTTCAAAAACTTGCATTTCAAAATGGTCCTGCTCTGAAAACACCAAGGCATAAAAAAAGGTATAAAACAAGATACACAATTTTAAGTTAGAAGCACACCTGTTTGGGTGGATGACAATCTTGCAATACACTTCTGATTCCAAATGTGTAATTGTTCTAGTGCATCCTATCCTCTTTTTTTTGCAAGAAAAAAGGAAGCCAGTTTCACAAACCAATAACTAGAAAACCAAATACACTCAAACAATATGCAGAATTTAGGATTTCAAGAACACATATAGGGGATGGGGCCTTTAAAAGGGGATACAATTTTCCAGAAACATTGACATCTATTCTATAAATAGGTAATCATGGAAACCATTTAACCTTTACTCTCGATGGCAGTAAAGCTTCAGACCGTCATGATGCTCATCTCATTACCCAACCACTGTTGGTAGGAGATGACAGTGTGCCAGAGAAGTAGGAAGATGTTAGAAATTAAATTTGAGGCCTTATTCTTCTACAACCAAGGTGGTTCTATGCAAGTAGCATAGTGGTAGGCCTTGACATAGACAACCCATTTACTGGGAATACATTTTGAAAAACATTACCAGTTTGGTTTATTATGGCATGGACCATTGGACAACTCGAATGTGACAAATACTAGTAGAAGTCCCCTGGTAAATAGCCTTTTTGGCTAGACAAGGGATAAACTTAGTTTTTTAAGGCTCTTCTTATATATATTATTCAATTTAGTTGGTTTTATTTTCACGAGTCTTAGTTCCTACACAAAATATGGTAATTTCCCTTCATTGATTGACCCTGCTGGCACGCGATAGAGGTCAAATTTCATATGGAAGAGAGGCCATATCCAGTGGTTCTTCTCAATAAGATCAAGGCACCTAGGTTAGAGAGGAATAAATAATTATCTCATGTTTCCTCAACCAAAATGGATGTTCTTTCATTGGTATTGGAATACCTAAAGCTATGTAATTTTGACTAACAGTTTTAGTAGCCCATTGTGTCAATTAAGAACACAGGCTGACGCTTGGAACCAAAATATTATCTCAATGGAAATGTGCATAATTTGGGCTTGTACTAAACGAGAATGAATAACTTACTACTATTTAGAGCCAACATACTACTAAATAATAAAAACTTATTCATTTAAGAACCAAATTAAATTCCAAATTTTAATAATTGTCGAACATATCACAAAGTATATTATTCATTAGATGGCCCCTTAATCTGTTGTACCTACAAAATTTTTTGGGAAGGTAGGAGTGGGTAGCTCTAGGGAGGATTACAAGACATAATAACCCGGCCAAAATAACCCTGGACAGAATAACCCAGCCACAATAACCCGAGGACAAAATAACCCAGGGTCATAATAACCCATTCCAAAATAACCCACAACCAAAATAACCCATGGAAAAAATAACCCATGGAAAAAATAACTCCATAAGATTATACAGAAAGGAAAACAAATTTTATAAATCACAAGTATATTTCAAAAAAACTTTTTTTTTTCAATTTTTCAATTAAAGTGTCAAATTATGAGCAATGCATCTTATATAATCTAAAATATTATTATTGTCCTAACCATCAACTACTGTTTTTAGTCTTTCTTTGAGTTCACGGTGGTTTTTCCTACTTGGTTGTGAAATGTGTCCAACCATATATTTCTCTATTTTATTCTCTTGGAGACCCTATTCGTTTTTCACTGCTTTGATGAATTTCCAGATTGAGTTATGCAATGATTGAAGCAATTACTAAATCCTCTATGCCATGTCTTTCATTTCATTCAACTTCTATTTGACAGTGATCATCTCAATTTTAGGAGCGTGATTATGTCCTGTACTACTAATCACAACACCAGAATCTGTTTGTGTTGTAGTACAACACCAAGTTGAACATTTATTTGTAAAATATTCTGCAAACAAAGTAAGGCATCAAACTTTCTTTCCTCCAACAAATCATGTTATGAGGAATTTGGAAGGGGTTGAAGAAATAAAATGCCTTAGTGCAAGACTGGATTTGAATCTATCATCAAAAGTTAGGTGTTTTCATGGGGTAAAAGCTAAAGATAAAATAAATGATTGTAAAAATTACTTCAAACAAAGATAGATATATAGATAAATTTTAACATCCATGAGGCAAAATATATCCTATGGGACTGTTGGCATTATGATGAATTTTGTAGTTGAGATGATGAGTTTGATTTTGTCATTGATGGCATCTCTAAAACTCTATTAGATTTGGTGAATAGGTTGTAGATACCAATCGACATGATGAATAGAAGTTGTTTATGTTAAGTTATGTGACTGGTTATGATGAAGACAGTAATCAAAATTTTTGAGTAGCGATCGAGTTTACAAGCATATTGGGATGTGCGGTTGTTACTAAAGAATCACTATGGTCAGAATAGTTTTGATTTATGATTGTAACAATTAACTCAACATTTGGTGAAAGCTAGTAATTTGATGTTGTCTTTAGTATGAATAGGTTAAGTTACCAATTGGTATAGGTTGATCAAATGGTCAAGTGGTTAATTAATTATCATTATTTTGTATTAAATATTTATATTATGTTTTGGTTTGACATGTTAGGTATGATTGGTGTTGATCTTCATGAGTTAGGTTAATGCGTTGTGCCGACTTGTGAAAATTTTTCAAGTCTTAATGGACTTAATGAAAGAAAAATATAAAGGCAAGTTAAATCATCTGATTGAGGGTTCTAGATAGTGTTTGGGTTATTGTGATCCAAGACAGAGCTAGAACACTGCATCAGTGTTCACATATTGGATTGGATCTTACAGGTAAGTAGTTTCATTCCTAGATAAGTTATTTGAGTTTATTTCTCAAGGGTAACTCTAATAGGCTAGCATGTTATTCCCCTTAATAGGATGGACTTTAACAAGTCTCTTTCTATAAATCCTTTAACAGGGTGACTTCTGAGAAGGATTTCTAAATCCTCTAGTGAGATAGATCCTAATGGGTTTGTTTGTACTTATAACAAGTTACTATTCACTCCTAAATATGTGATCCCCTAATAGGGTATCTTAAGCCCTTAACATGAAAAATATTTTTACTATGTAGTGAAGAGACTGTGGGTGTTATCCCCACCACGTTTTTCTCCCTCTTACAAGGGTTTCCATGAGAAAAAATAGTGGTGTTAATTTTTATTCTTTTTGGATGCTTAAATTGTTTTACTTCTATATCATATTTATACTTGCATGTTTGATTATGTGGAAGTTGTTAAAAAGCATTATCAAATTATTGGTTGAATTTGATCATTACATGCTTAAACTGATCCCCCCTCTTAGTACTTCTATATACTAACAATTGGTATCAGAGTCGAGTTCCCTTGGTGAATCCTAACAACTCGGGAGAGATCATTTAAGGAAAACATGGAGTCTTATAGAAGGAACCTTGCAGAGGATGAAGATATCATTTAGAAAATCAAGGATCTGTTGAGGATATCTAGTGCTAAGAGATAAGATTTGGTTGAATAGTTGAGTGAGAGTCAATATCTCATTGAACACCTATGTAAGAAGAGTGGTTTTGATGAATTTGAGGTAGAGGTTGTGACCTTCAAGAATGAAAAACTAGGTAAGGACAACAAGAACATGAATAACGGTTTGGATAAGTTGAAGCAAGAAAATAAGAACATGCAAAGGGTTTTGGAAAACTTCTCAATAAGAATGGGTCAAGAGATGGAAGCAAGGAAAATTGAAGATGAAGATAAGAAGGTTTCAGAAGATGATCTCAACGCTAAAGATGACACTTTAAATGCCAAGTTGGCGAAACTATTCAGATTTGAACAAGAAGTTGTTTTTTATGAACATTTACATGACACAAATGAGAGATAACATTTACATGACATAAATGAGAGATATCAAGAATCCCTAAGGATGAATGAAGATCTAATAAATTAGAATATGAAACTAAAAGAATATTTAAAGAGTGCTAATGATCTGTTGGACAAGTTTAATGAGAGTTGTGCTAAGATTGATGAAAAAATATAGATAGAGGAGAAATGGTAAGAAACAATATTTAGGGTTTTCTATATTTTAAGCCGGTTAGTCATCTAGTACAAAGGATATGCACAATAAAGGAGTGTCAGTAGCTAAGTTGAACATCTACAAATCTGGTAAGAGGAATTACAAACTGATATGTTTCAATTGTCACAATGAAGGTCATATTGCTAATGTTTTTAGGTTTAGACCTATTCGACCTAATATACATAATGCACCTATTCCTAGATTTGGAAATTATTATGGAAGATATGAAGGTTACAATGCTAGATCTAATGTCTTTCATGGTAACTGTTAACATTGCAACATGTATGGTCCTAAGGCTAATGAGTGCAGGGATAGAATCAACAATTTCAAACTCCTTATAACTCCAACTGGCTGAGACCTAATCAACAAGGAAACCTATTGGATGTTACCTATTCTACCTGTAATAATTTTGGACACACAATAGTGAATTCAATGATGATAACTAGTAGAGGAAATTTTGGACCATGAAAATGAATAGGTATGGTGTATTATTATTGCAACAAGATTGGACATCTTGCTAGACCTTGCATAGTTAAGAAGAACAACATTGGAGGTTAACCAGTGAATACTCCTGATAATGATAAAAGGGAGAAGATTGCAGATGTTGAAGGAATTAGAAAGAAGATGAAGGATGCATGGATGAAGAAAGGTGAACTTAAATCTTTTGAATTGATAGAGAGCTCCACAACATTAGGTAATGTGCATAATTCATCATCAGACTAAGTCAAAGCTATTGGCTTAGGGAGAGAAAATCAAGTAAGATCCATAACCTATCCCCTAAGTTGTGTTCCCAGTAATATTTATCAGTATATCTATATTTGTATTGGTGTTATGAAAATATATGATGAAGAATATTGTATTACATATGGTTCTATGGGACTGCATAATTGTTTGTTATGACATAGTGACCATTTTATGTTCTAACCTATTGCAACTAGTTAAAGGTACTATTTGACCATTTGCATTTATTTCTTGGAAATGAAGTCGTTAAAAGGTAAACGTAAATTTAATTTGTCACGTTGTATTCTACGAGACAAGTAGGACACTTGTGAGCGGTTCCAAGTGTTTTTGATTTGAAGGTTGTGATTTTGTGCATGAATTGAAAGCGGTGGTTGAAGAAACCCTATCAAAGAAAAAATTGATGTCTCTTCTATTTTGTGAAGGTTTTGTCTATATTGATCATTGTTAGCATTATGGATACCCCTTTCTTGGTCGAGATTACAGAAGAACCAAGGCCAGTATTAAGTTTCATCCTTTGAAGGTGGTAGAGAATGATCATACAAGAACCTTGTCTTCAATACCCCATGGCATGTTGTTGAATGAGGATATAATATTGTTTATTCTTTGTAAGATCAAGGCTCTAGTTTCAAATTCTTTGTTCAATGCATTTATCGGATTGTGTAATGACTCTGGTTAGAAAGATGAACACAAACACTCAAGAGTGAGAATGGTTTCACATATTTTTTTGACCTATCCGATGATTTCAACTCTGACTAGATTAGATATATTCTTATTCCTATTCATGAACAACTCTTATGGTTGGATAGGTTGCATAATATTACCAAGGAAGTTATTCATGTGGTGGCATGGTTGTGAGCGACCAGTGATGTACCTATTCTAAGAAAGATTTCAGATGGTGAGATCACTTGCCTAACGAATTCAAAAAAAAATATCATCATGCCATGATGATCAATAATATTGAAGATATTGAGGTGAAGTTTATTTCTATGGTGATCAGTTATAGAGTATATAAATCGAGTTGATTGAGCAGTATGCCTAGTGGTGGCATCATGTTAAATATCATATGGTGAAGGAGAATGCACAATACAAGAACCAAGTAGTACAAGAAACAATATTTCAAGTATGTTTTGTTGTTGGTATCTGTTGACGGGGTTTTGTGGACCAGGTCCGCCAACAGTCATAAGTTGTCACCGGACTCCGGAGAGATCGGCCAACTCCGCCTGAAAAGGTTGTCCGGGGGAGATAAATCCTCCGGGCCTTCAAGCACCTGGGTGTCGGGTCACGACGGTGCGGGGCTCGGTTGGGAGAGGTGACTATTTTCAAGGGGGATAGCTGGTTACTTCAACTCGCTTCTCCCAGAGATTCAGAATGATAAAAGGTTTCCCAGAGTGTTCCACTTAGAAAGGAAAAGAAAACGAAAAAAAGATCCTGCAGGGTTAGGAGCATTTATCTAACTATAGTCATGCTGAAAAGTCCAGAACATCAACAATACTCTGAAAGAACCACACTAAATACCGAAGGAATACATAACCGTCAGTTAGCATTCTATCAGTAGCGGGAATAAAGAGGTCGTTAATCTACTTTAACACATTCAGAGTAAAGGACATACAGAACATTAAAACATGAAATAC
>JAGRRI010047385.1:0-12476 GCA_018584345.1 Thuja plicata | reverse complement strand
ATCTCTCCTTCTCATTTGATAATCATCAATCATCAATCAATCATCTTTTTCATAGTATTGTTATGCTGCAGGTTTGGAGAGCAATTTTGGAGGAGGATTTGAGCACTTGAGCTTGGATATTGTAACTCCTCTCTTCTTGTCTTCTTCTTCTTGCATCCATGGCTATTCATGTAGATTAGATTCATGTTTATTTTCATAGATTAGATTTGCATATTTCCTTTCATAGATTAATCACGCATTGTTACCATTTAGATTAATTTCTTTTCATGCATTGCAATCATATAGAGTAGATCTCATTTTCATGCATTTTAATCTCTCATTTCATGGTGTACTTGCATAGGCACTAACTAGGTCAATCTAAGGACCTCCATTTCACACCTTTTCACTCCATGACTAGAGAGCTATGGATCGATATTTGAGGCCTCATTCTTGAGCAACCTTGGATGGAATGATTCATAGAAGTGTGTCACGTTTTCATCACACAAGCCCTAATAGATATCATTTTGTAAATCCTTTAACAGGGTACATCTCTTAGATTAGAGATCGAAAATATTTTAGCAAGGTAGACTGTATAAGTGTTTTTGTACTCCTAACAGGGTAAGCTATTAGAAATAGCTAAACATTGTAGCTCTAACCAAGCAACCTTTTTACCACAGTAGTGAAGGATTGTGGATGCCATCCCCACCACAGATTTTTGCTCTAAAAAAGGATTTCTGTGTGACCAAAAATCATGGTGTTATGGGTTATGTTTTCATATTTTGATTTATCTATTTCATAATGTTTATCTGCAATATATTTAGTTCGGTAAATGTTCAGATTATATGTTAAAATTTTTGAAGCACTGATTCACCCCTCCCCTCTCAGTACCTAACTTTCCATACTAAATCCAACAATTGGTATCAGAGCTTGGACTCTTGAAATAAGGGTTTAACCACCTAACAGTGAAAGATCATAAGATACGTAAATTTTTAGGCAAGCTAAAAAGATTGAAATTCTTGATTTTGAATTGGAAACTGCACAGGAGATGATTAATGATCTAATAAGAAAATTGGAAAAGTCATCAAGGGTAATAAAGCACATATGTGATGAATTGAAGTCTACATAAGAACATGTTGATGTACTTGAGACAACATTTAAGGGAATTCTGTATGATGAATCTGAAACAACTATTAAAGAACTGATTGAAAATAATGGTGCACTTACCGAGCAGTTGAATCTGATAAAGAAAGATTGAGAGGCACAAGGAATAAGAATGGATGAGATAATTGAATCTAAAGAACAATTGAAGATGCTCAGAGGATGGTAGAAGAAGACAAGAGACAAACTAAGGCAAGACTAACTGAAAAGGATAAAGAGATCATGAGAATGACCTAAACTCATTATGCTATGGCCGATCAACTAGTGAGTGCAAATCAAGAGGTAACTAGAAAGGAATTTGAGAATCAAACAACTGAAGTAAGAGATTGAAAGCTTGAATAGATAATTGAAAGAAGAAAAGGAAGAAAATGAAGTGCTAAAATGAAATGACAAAGCATTAAGGACTGAGAGGAACCTCCTATAATAATATGATGAACATGTACGAAATAACAGAAATCTAGAGCAACAGTAGAACTCAGAGTGAATCTATTGATCGCGGGCCACTTTCAGGGGGTAACCTCCATTGAGCAATCTCAATACAATAAACTCATCAGTACCATTCAAAGGCCTCAAGACACACTTATATACTAAGTACAATCTAGAAAATTATTACTACCTATGCATGTGCGATAATAAAATATACTCACGGGATGACCTACAAAGCATATGTGTCCAACAACACTACACTAACAAAACAAACAGAAGGAACACACAAGTTCCTAACATCCCCTCTCTCTTATAAAAATCTTTTTCCTCAAAGATTAAGGCATGGAAATTGTTGCTGAATCTGAAGAAGGGGTTCCCATGTAGCATCCTCTGGTTGCATTCTGTGCCACTGAATCAAAATCTCAGAGATGGAGCGAGAGTGAATCTGACGAGTGCGTCGATCAAGGATTGCCTCAGGCTCCAGGAGAATGGATCCTTCCTTATCCATTTTAGGGAGAGCAGTTTGTGCTCTAACATTGGTACCAAGAACGTGCTTGAGATAAGAAATGTGAAATACTGGATGAATGCGGGAAGAAGGAGGAAGTTCCAGTTTATAAGCAACTGAACCAATCTTCTGCAGAACCTTATATGGCCGATAAAATTTTGGGGCCAAATTATGACACCCTTTAATCTTTAGGGAGGATTGATTGTATGGTTGTAGATGAAGAAAAACCATATCCCCAACATGAAATGAGTTCTTGGAATGGTGTTCATCTACCTACTGTTTCATTCAATTTCTGGCCATGTGAAGAATATCCTGTAAGGTGCAAAGAATCTGATCCCTGGTGCAGAGAACTGTGTCAACTGCCTGGGCTGGTGAGCTATTGGGAGTGTAGGTAACTATCACTGGAGGTTCCTGACCATAGAATGCTTCATATGGAGTCATTTTAGATGTAGTGTGGTAAGAGGTATTGTACCACCATTCAGCTAGAGGAAGCCACTTGGCCCACTGATGTTGTTGTTCAGCAGTGAAGCAATGAAGATAAGTTTCCAAGAATTTGTTGACAATTTCGGTCTGACCATCAGTTTGTGGGTGATAACCCAAACTCATCTTCAATTTGGTGCCAATTTGCTGAAACAATTCAGTCCAAAAATGACTGGTAAAAGTTGCATCGCGATCTGAGACAATGGAAGAAGGGAGGCCATGAAGATGGAAGATTTGGTCCATAAATATTTGTGCAACTAAGGAGGTAGTACAAGGGTGGTTAAGGGCACAAAACTGACTATATTTGGAGAGATGATCAACCATAACCAAGATCACTATCTTGCCACCTGATTTAGGAAGCCCTTCAATGAAATCCATAGAAATATCAGTCCAAATCTGTGCAGGGATGGGCAAGAGTTCCAACAATCCAGGAAGGAGGGTCATTTCACCCTTGTGGCATTGGAAGGTATCACATTCAACCACCATCTATTGAATCATCTATTTCATTCCTTTCCAAAAGAAGTTTTTCCTTGCCTACTCATTAGTTTTGAGGAAGCCAGAGTGCCCTGTCAAAGGAGAGGCATGGAGTTCATAAAAGATAGCCTGCTGTAGATCTGGATTTTGAGGAAGCACTAGACGACCCTTGTATCAGAGAGAAGCACCATCCCAAGAGTAATGCGGTGCAGCAGAAGGATTATTGGCCAACTAGTGAATGATTTGAGATAAAGAAGAGTCACTGATATAGCCCTGCTGAACAGATTCTAACCAATTGGGAATCGGCATAGAAATAGCTGAAAGGGAAGCTTGATCATCAAATGTGTGAGAAAGAGCATCTGCCACAATATTGTCCCTACCCTTCTTGTAGGTGATCTCATAATCTTACCCCATGATTTTTTTGAGCCATTTCTATTGTGCAGAGGATGATACTCATTGTTCCAGGAAGTATTTCAGACTTTGGAGATCGGTCTTGATGCAAAAATGACTCCCTAGGAGGTATGGCCGCCACTTCTGTACAACATGCAAAATAGCCATCATTTCTTTTTCATAAGTAGATAGGGATAAATTCTTACCAGAAAGGGATTTTCTAGTGAATGCAATAGGATGGTCATCTTGAAGGAGAATAGTACCCATTCCATTGCCACAAGCATCACTCTCAATAGAGAAGGGCTTGGAAAAATCTGGCATAGTGAGAACAGGTGTACAACACATAGCTTGTTTCAATTGTTCAAATGAATTCTTAGAAACATGGGTCTAGTTAAAAGCATCCTTTTTTAACATAGTTGTCAATGGTGCTGCAATCTTCTTGTAATTCTTGACAAACTTGCGGTAATATTTAGTCAGCCCCAAAAAACCCTGAAGGCTCTTGAGATTTTGAGGATGCGGCCAATTTTTCATGGCATCTATTTTTGTAGGATCCACCTGAACCCCTTGGTGTGCAACAATAACTCTGAGATACTCCACTTCCTCCTGGCCAAACACACATTTAGATTGTTTCACACTAAGTTGATGATCAGAGATAAGTTGCATTACGAGCTCTAGATGATGGAGATGCTCAGCCCAGGTTTTGCTATATATGAGGATATCATCGAAGAAGACCAGAATGAATTTTTGGAGGTATGGCCAAAATATTTTATTCATCACTACCTAAAATGTTGAAGAAGCATTAGTGAGGCTAAAGGACATGACTAAAAATTCATAGTGACCATCATGTGTGCGGAAGGCTATTTTAGGGATATCCTCCTCATTAACCCTAATTTGATGATACCCAGAACGAAGATCCAACTTGGAGAAAAAATGAGCGCCATGAAGCTCATCAAAAATAGGAATGGGAACCTTATACTTTATGGTGAGATGATTAAGTGCTCAAAAATCAATGCAAAGTTGCCAAGACCCATCTTTTTTGCGGACAAGTAGAACTGGAGAAGAAAAGGAACTGGTACTAGGGTAAATAATACCTTGCTTTGGTAAGTCACGAATGAGCATCTCGATTTTGGTCTTCTGATGAAATGGGTAGTGATAGGGCCTGATGTTGGGTGGAAAACTGCCAGGAAGGAGCTAAATATGGTGGTCCTCTGGGTGAGAAGGGGGAAATCCCATAGGTTCATCAAATACACCTGAATACTTATCCAAAATTTGTTGTAGATCTGCAGGAGTACTAGAGACCGTTGATGGCTGCATCTGAATGGAATGGAGCTGAGTGATGACACCATGTGAATTCTTCTTAAGAAGCTTTTCCATATGATGTGAACTGATGATGCTGAGAGACCCAAACTATAAGCCTTTCAAAGTGTGTTGTTGCCCATTGGCTGAAAACTGCATCAAAAGTTTAGCAAAATCCCATAGAATGGGGCCAAGAGTGCGTAACCATTAGGCACCCAAAACCACATCACATTCACCTAAGGGAAAGGAAAAGATGTCAGAGCACATGTTATAATCTCCAATAGAGAGACGCACATTGAAACATTTCCCTTTGCAATGTAAAGTGCCCCCATTGGCAATCATTACTTCAAAGCTAGAGCAGGGATGGACAAAGAAATCAACTTGTTTGGCTATTCGGGGGTCAATGAAGTTATGAGTGCTACCAGAATCAATGAGTATAGTAAGAGGGATCTTCTTGAAGAAACCCTGGACCCGCATGGTTTGTGGGGTAGTGACTCCTGCCAAAGTATGGACAAATATCTCTGGTTGGTCTTCTAGCAAAGGAGGTTCAGGCTGTTGAGGCTCAACCTCATCATCTACTATTTTGTGAGCATCTACATACTCTTCCAGTTCAGGTTGAGAATCTACATCCAAGAGATAGAGATTTTTTTGAACATATCTATGGCCCTGGGACCATTTCTCATCACAATTATAACAAAGCCCTTTTTCTTGTCGAGCTTGCATCTCTGTTTCAGACAAGTGCTTGATAGGAGTAGCTATGGGAGCTGGCATGACTTGAGGGTGTGGAGAACCTGTATTTTTGAATGGAACAAAATTGGATCTATAACATTGTAGAGCACTAATCTTGTCCTTTTCTAACTTAGCCAACCCAAGGGCTTCCATCATTGTAGTGGGCTGGAACATTTTTACTTCAGATCAAAGTGCATCCTTCAGACCACTGACAAAACAACTAGGAAAGAATTCATCAGATAATCCCTCTATGTGATTAGCTAATTTTTCAAAATTTGTCTGGCATTCTCTTATAGTGCCTATTTGGCTAAGTTTAGTGAGTGCTCCTATGAAGTCATCAAAAGCACTAGGGCCAAAGCGCTCCAAAAGGAGTGTGCACAATTCTGTCCATGTTGGGTCTACATTAGCCTTGATGTACCAACGAAACCATTCAAGAGCTTCATGTTCCAAATGAAAATATGCAAGCGGGACTTTATTGATATCCAAAGTATTATGCAAGCTGAAATACTACTCTACCCTATAAATCGATCAGCACAATCAAAGCGAGTAAAATCAAGCTTCAGTCCATAAAAATTGCTAGAAGAGAACCCAATGTCTCCAGAATAGTTTCGGTTCATGGTTGAATGTTGAAGAGTGAGCCAAGAAAATTTTCATCCAGATCTTGAAGTTTAGTCTTGAGGGATGCATGTTCCTCCTCCATGATTTTTGCTCTTTTATGTGTAACAACCATATAGCTATTTATTTATTTTTTGGAAATGGGTAGAACAATAGAAACAAAAACTTCTTCAGTTAGGGAAAACTTGGATTTGGGCAAAAATCAAATGGTAAATGGGTGTTTGACGAGTGGTTGGACGCTTTCTGATGAAATGGGAAAAATAAAAATGAGGGTTTCAGAGGTGGGGAGGTGGAATGGGATGAGCAGTGCAAGAGAGACAAAGGAGCAGAATTAGGAAATAAACCTTGTGGCCAGATTTGGTGGCGATTGGTGGAGAAGCAAAAAAAGTTAGGGCAAACCCTAAAATTAGATAAATGAGGGATTTAGGGCTTCGATATGTGGAATTTGCGGTAGGGTCTTCAAAGAAGGAAATATGCGGAATGATATTTTCGGGGTTCTGAGGAACTTTGAGAGGAAACGGGAAGAAAGCAAGGAAGCTATGGTTAAAAAACTGAAAAAATCAATCAAATACTAAAAACTAAAATTAAGTACTGCAATAACAAGAATTTTTGTAAATTGAAATGAACCCAGATGCAAGAAAAAAGAACCTGAAGGCTGCGACAAAACTTTTTTTTTTTACAGAATTTCCACCAAGCAAGCCCAAGAAAGTGCTCTGATACCAAATGAGAGGAACCTCCTACAACAATATGATGAACATATATGAAATAATAGAAATATAGAGCAACAGTAGAACTCAGAGTGAATCTATTGATCCCGGGCCACTTTGAGGGGGTAACCTCCTTTGAGCAAGCTCAATACAATAAATTCGTCGGTACCATTCAAAGGCCTCAACACACACTTATATACTAAGTACAATCTAGAAAAGTATTACTATCTATGCATGTGGGATGATAAAATATACTCACAAGATCACTTACAAAGCATGTGCATCCAACAACTCTAAACTAACAAAACAAATAGAAGGAACACATGGGTTCCTAACAAGGACATTGGATGAACAACTTAGAAGTCAGAAACAACCAAAAGATAAAACTAGACTTGGATTCACTAAAAACAACACCACATAGAAATGAGAGTCCTCTAAGCAACCTGACAATCGAGATATTGCTTCCCCACCAAAGACAAAGAAGCCTAATTACTATTACTATAGAAAACCTAGTCATACAACCAATGTTTGAAGAAGCAAAAGAGGTAAATCATCGAACATTCCAAATTTTGATGTTTACTATTATAATTGCAATAAATATGGACATCAAGCATTTGAATGTAGATCAATAATTGCTAACAAATCATGGAAGGCAAATTTCAATGGTTACTGCAATACTTGCAATAGGTATGGTCATAACTCTGAAGATTGTAGGTCACAAAGAAAGAATGATAAATGGGTACCTAACTGATAGAATACACCAAGCAACCGACAAGGCACATCAATACCATGGGACTAAAACACCAGCATCTCATGTACATCATGTGGGAGATATGGAAATATTATATAAAATTACATGTTGATGCATGGTAGAAACAACAAAAGAGCATGGAGAAGTCCTAGCATGGCATGCTTTCATTGTCATAAGGTAGGTCACCTAGCCAAAGACTGCATGTATCGAGGTAAAGCTCCAACCGAGGAAGAGACAAATGAAAAATAAAAGGTAAATGTTGAAGATGTAAGAAACTAGATGAATAACACATAGAGAAGGAAGTCTCTATATGATGGGACATCATTCGGTACAGTCGATGGCTCCGCATCCTCCAGGTCGGGTGCACCTAACTCCACCTAATCGGTGAAAGGTATGTGTAGGAACTAAAAAACTAAATTTCTATCTTAAATCAGTTCCTAACATTTGTATAGAGATCCACATAAGCATATTAAGATGCATTTGGATATATAGTGTGAAGTCTATGTTTCATGTTTGATCGGTAAAAGGAAATGTTATTTTGTTTGATTGATAAGAGGAAGTAAAGTATAGTGATCAGTGAAAAGTAGTCGGTGTCAGCATTAATTGTCATTATTCTAGCTGTTGGAAACCCTAAATGATGAAAAAGGTATAAATAGACCATTTTGTTTATCATTGTCACCTAACATTTTTGAAGAGCGTTTGAGAGAGTTGCAGAGTCGAATCATCTTCGAGCATCCGAGAAATTGTAGAGGTAATTTTGAACTAATATAATCATACTTGAGTATATTTGTGTGATTACTGGTTCTGACCTGGTTGTGAAAGTGTAACCGAGTTGTAGAGAACAAAACCCCCATTTCATTTGAGAAGTGATAAATCTAAAAGAAATCATTTCCAACCCTAAGTACAAGTTTCCACCTATGAAGGTCATAGAACCAGACATGATGGGAGCCCTCTCATTTATTCCTACGAGGGTTATTTTGATCAACGATATTCATACTTTTATGCACTACAAGATCAAAGAAATATGCGAAGTATAAATTGATACATCATTCCAAAGCTTGTCCGCGAATGGGAAACTAAAGGATGATCACATCCACCTAGAGATTAAGGGTTTATTTCATGTCCTACATCTACTGAGAGTCTTCAAGACTAAGTGGATTAGAATAGTACTAAGTTGAGCTTATGATCAATTCATGTGGCTAGACCAACACACTGAAGTTTGGATCATTGTTGGTATGTATATTCTTCTATTTCTAGAACTTCTTTCCATCTATTGGTAATGTGATATGGAGTGCAAAGAAGCCAGTTATCTATCAGATAAATGAATATATCTTGAGCTTAGGAGAAAAATTTGACATGGTGATGAATGATTATTTTTCAAAATTTCAATCAAGAATGCATAAAATATTTAAAATTCCACCTCAATTAGTAAAGAAATATGAAGACACCATATGTTTTGAGGTAGATACTGACACTTGCATTATTAAGGTTATTGAGCCTAGGAATATATAGTTATAGCCAATGGGATATGAGATAGACATTGACATTGTTTTGAAACAAATTGAAGTCCTCCTAGACAAATCTATTGATAAAAGAGAAAAGAGTTATGGAACTTATGAGGAAGTGAAGGAGAAGATCAAACAAGGTATCTTGATACCCAAAGCTCAAAGAAAATCAAGTAAAATGATTGCTAATCTAACAAAGAATCTTGGAGTCAATACTGAAGAAGATGATGCAAAACCATCTGATGATGAGAATAAGAAACCACAAGTGATGAAGGCATCACCAAGCATCAAAGGTACAAAATGGTCAACAAGGTCTTATGTTACACCGACATAACAAAAGAAATATGAGGCAGAGCCACCGAGAGCCAAAACTTATGTAAGAGGTAGGAAAACATCTAACAAACACAGAAGAAAGTTGAAACTGCAAGAAGATAGTGAGACTGATTCTGAGAGCCTCACTCAATTCAAAGTTGTAAAGAACCGACCCTAAGCACCAAGAAGTCTAGATGAATCTCTTGATACACTAAAGAAGAATGGAGTATTTTCAGGGATGAAGTACACAAGGTATGAAAAATAGAGTCATGAAGACAAGGTAAAAATTGAAGATGTAGTTATCTTTACATTATACAAGTTTAGATACACACAAATTGATGTCATCAATCATCTACCTATTGAGCTATATAATAAGATTGATGCAAGATGGAAATATGCAATGACTATTGAAAAGAAAATGAGGGAAAGATCTATACTACTAACTGTACCTGAGTTATCTTTACCTGAAATAAATGAAACATTGAAGATGTACTCTAACTGATTTCTTGTCAAGGGAAGATCTCTAAGGATTGTGGTCAGAGAATTGGAGATAGTACAGAAATAAAATGATGATAAATGGAGAGAAATTTTTGAAATCTCGGTAACTAAGTCAAGAGAAAAGCAATTAATTGATGATACAGCTAATGAAATTGGTAAAGAAGATCAAATTAAGATTGATCCTATTGATTTGACACTTGAGAATGATGAGATCATTATTGCAGACATCACTGATAAAGATCCAGCAAAAGCTATATCACAAGATGAAGATGTCATGGCCACTGAAGAAAAGGAGACAAAATCCATAGACATAAATGATAATGTTGCTGCTACAATCATGAATCTAGTATTACAACAACTGCAAGATTACTCTGAAATTCATGAAGGTGTGTCTTAATTTTCTATGGATATAGAGGAGAAGATCACCGAACAACATAAGGAGACAAAAGAAGACACAACCAAGAATCCTAAGGAAACCGAGACCACCACAAATAAAAATAACGAGTCAGTTCCTTCTACCGAGATTGTAAGACAACAACAAGTACAAGTAAAGGAGAAGCCCCGAGAGCTAGAAGAAGAGAAAATAGAAGAGAATACAGAGGGGAAAAAGAAGATAAGATAGAGGAAAACCAAGAAGATAAAACATAGGAAAAACAAGAAGAGATTACAGAGGAGAAACAAAAAAAGATGCAAGAAGCGAATAGAGAAGAAGGTAGTTCAACCAAGACTACATATGATGCACTGAAGGCATCACATTCGCCAAAATTTTCTACTGGAGAGAGTATTTTGGTTGAGAAGAAGAAATTAAGGAAGAGAAAGAATGTTAATCTAATTCAATTGATTATGGTACCTAAGTTAGACATCTCTACACTTAAACCAAAAGAATTATCTAAATATGGAGATTTACTGATGAAGAAAGAAGCACAAGACAAATTATTGGAAAAGAAACAAAACACCACTATACTAGAAAGTGTTAAGGATATATTAAAGGAGATTTTCCCTAGTGGTGATGTAAATGATAATGGAAGTCTAATTAGTGAAGTGGAAGAGCTAGTGCAATAAGTAAAAGAACCAAGTAAGGACACCACCGAGTATATGATGAAAGTTCACGAGAAGATAATGGAACACCAAATCATTGAACATATTCTGAAGAATGTTGCATTGGATAAGGTATCACTTTCTGAGGTATGTATAGATATAGAGAATAATTTGACAAACATTCTTTCATCATTTCAAATATTTTGTTTAATATCACAATTTACTGAGGAGGTCAAAAAGAAAGACGAGTTTGTATAGAAAGAGCTGATCAAACAACTTAAGAATGTAACAACCAAGTCTGAATCATTGCAAGCATATTACCCGAGGCTAAAAAATTTGATGGGAATATTGCAAAATGAACTTAGAGGAGAAGAGAACAAAATAATAATGGAACTCCTTGAGCTACAAGCTATTGTGATTCCCAACATTGAATCAATTCAAAATCATTTACAGAATGCCAAAGATTTGGTCAATACTCCAGATGTTAGTTCCCTGGACAACATGATTGGATTAGCAGCTGATATTGGTGCACAAATTTTTATGCTACAAACCCTAAAGGAAATATGGGAGACATCCCTAGAAGATTCCCATAAGTGGTATAAACACATTTTTTATAATATATATCCAGCAGAGCAAAGAAATTAATTTTGTTTTTGGCATATTTGTCAAAAAAGGGGGATATATATGTTAAAAGAGAGATGTATATGTATATGTATATGTATATGTATAAGAGGAGATATATTATATTGGAAGTATCATCAAAGGGGGAGTTATAAACAAAATTTTGATGACTTTGAGTTTTAAAAAGGATGCCAAACTAATGCCAAAGGGGGAGATTGATACTCCTAAGAGTTATTTTGTTGTCATTAGTTTTGTCAAAGTCATATTGACTAATTAATTCAGTCGGTCAAAGGAGAAGGAGATATAAGATTTAGTCGATAAAGCATCTGAGTAGTTAGTAAAGAGCAAAGCAAGACAATCGGTAAAGCAAAGAGAGTTAGTCACCGAGCATTCCATGATAGTTACCGAGCCGAGAGTATATGTTACCGAATCATGATGATAGTTTTTGAGAAAGGAAAACTTATTGAAAACATGGATCAGATCGACATTTAATGCAAAGCCACAATAATTTGAAAGATTCCAAAGATGAAGAAGAAGTTAGTTACAAGATCTACAATCAAGAAAATTCAAGGTAATAATCTATGGTAAAGATTAAGCGGCAAAAGTAATGATGTACCTCTGAGAAAAGTTCAAGTTTCAAGGTAATGGTTACATGGTTCACCGAGTATGAAATATGTTGAATCTACTCATAAGGATGATCTGACAGCCAAGCATAAAAGAAGGAAAACCTAATCAATAAGATTAAGAGGCAAAACATTGTCTATATAAAGGATGAATTTTAATGGGAAAGAGTTGTTGTTGAGTTGAAGAAAAGTTGAAGTGTGAAGAGAAGCACTGAGTACAAAGCAGTTACAATAGAAAAAATAAGGTGAATACGTTTGATGTTACTGAGTGCAGTATGATGTAAAGAAATCATTGAGCATAGAGGGTCTGAATACAATGTGTTGATGCATTTTCATAGACATTTTTGTATTCAATTTTATTGTATTGAG
>JAGRRI010047382.1:0-10882 GCA_018584345.1 Thuja plicata | reverse complement strand
GCTATTACAATTTATTGTTAAAATCTCTGCAAACAGTAGAACTTTAGAATAAGATGGGAGTCATTCTGTGAATGTTGAAGGCCTAGCTTTCATGGAATGACTCAGTCCAAATCTGTATCATAAAAAAACTAACCATTGATGTGTATTTGAAGAGGAGATATTGGGTGATCACCGTGACAGAAAAGGGTAAAGTTCAGAAATGAGAGTGACAGAAAATGATGTCTGATGCGGGGGCAATAACTTCTGATTGAACCGTTGGATGTTTCTGCAAATTGGCCAGAATGGGGAGAACCTAATTACGTCCAATCCCACCGGAGCGATTGAAGAGATAAGGTTTGGTTTGAAAGTTATTAACATTTGTGTGAAGGTATATCTAGAGGACAGCAAGGTGCCATATTTTGGTTTATTTATTTTGTAAGTTGAGTTAATGAATCAAAGGGGATATAAAGCGTGGTGGGTTACTGTGATTGGGTATTAAAGAGGTTTTTTTAAACAATTTGTTGGAGATTAGAAGTATTTTGATGGTTGTTCTAATTGAATAGAAAAACTATAAGAGATTGGGATCTTCCTATCGCCAGTTGCCTAGGAAGCAAACGATTGTAAATGTTGTAGTTGTTGGGCTCAATCACTCTTTCGTTGCCCACTCTGCATCAGTATTACATTATCCAGTCGACTCTCAAATACATTACAAAATAGAGTTAATGCTAATACAAAGAGTAAATACAAAGTCGACGACCTTATACAACCAAAGTATAGGATATCCACAATCCCAATCCAACTTAGCACGTTTGGATTCCATGTCATACTCCCTTAATTATCGCGACTGTTCATCTTCCTTGTATCTCTGTTACTCTGTCTTCGCATGTCTTCAATACATTGTAACTCACTGCGATCAACACCAAAACTCAAGCGACCTTAACAGAAGGTCATACATACCCCAAAATGTCCTTGACTAAGCTCGCAAGTCTTCATACGCCACATACTAACTTCGCTGTCCAAAACTGTACTGCTATACTCTGTATTATTTCTGTTCACTGTACTTAGTTATTTTGCAATCTGCATCTCCAAAACTGTAAACAACTCCAAGCGATCATCATACTAGATGTGTTGCCATAAATGACAACCCTCAAGTGTCCCATAACACTCTAAAAATGCATCACTTGCCAACAAGAAGTTGAAAACTAAATTTTCTTAACAAAACATAAATTTTATGCAAAATAAACTTACAAATTGTATCAAATTAGACTATAAAATGTTGAAAAAGTGTTTTCTATTAAATTTGAATACAGATAGAGTACAAAATGATTGTCATTGAAAATCATCATCATTGATTGCAATTCAATGGAAGTTACAAATTATAAGAATTTGCAATTTCCTCTTCTCCATTCTATTGAAAAATTGAGGATAAAGTCTATTCCATGCACATTGGTGTGACTCTTTGCAAAGCTTAGAAGGCTACATCTATGGCTCCATCCTGCTACTAGATGGCAGTGATCCCACTTTGCCACATATTTTACATATTTTCATTGATTTCATGATTCATCCAATGCAATCTCTCTTTCTTTCGCTAGATCTATGATCCTCTATAAACAAGGAGGGCTTCTCATCATGCACTATCCAATGATTATAAGGGATCAATCTCATCCGGACTAATGAGCTCCTTTGATTTGTTCTCCACCTTTCTTATGTGAAGATGAAGGTTGTATTGCACATAAATTAGGTCATTGAGGCAACTTATTGCACTTCTTCATATGAATGACATCAAATAAACTCCAGTTGCACTCATAATTAGAGGTACTACAAGGTTGAAACAAAATTTACTGGGTTAGCTTTAGAAGATTTGGGTTATTTGCACTCTAATTTTCCCACCAAGAATTTGCAAATAAGATATTTAAAATTGTACGCAAGCTATATTTTATTAAATAACTGTCATTTGTAATTGGTAAGATATAAAAAGATTCCAATTTTGTTGCCTAGCATTTGGTTGGATCTCCCTTGGGTAGAGAGTGACAAAGAAAAGAGTCTCCCCCTATGCTTGTAAATTTTTGAAAGGCACCTTAACCTTAATTGTTATCTTCTAATTCATGTTGCAAGGTCCTCTTTAATCTCCCAATAGTATCTGCAAAGCTATCAAAGAAGAAAAACTTGGGTTTGAGAGAGTACTTCACTTGGTGGGATTGATCATTCCATTCAATCAATTATCGCCTACATGGGATCAAATTTGGGATGGCCTCTTTGGTCCTATCCATGGCTTCATACATATGTCCCATTAGGTTTTTCTTCCCACCCACTCAACACAACTTTTTGTAATGTCCCCTCTTGGAATCACCTTCTACTTTGCCCTAAATTCACAAATCCAAATGAAACAAGGAGCACAATATAGTTAGAGTTATAACCCTAACCTAGAGATAAGATGAGAAAAGCCTCTCTTGGAACCTACAACCAAATTAGATAATGATAATGTAATCATAATACATGTAATACATCCATTTTTAGGGTTAACAAAGAAATACATTCATAGCACATAATTCTTATGGGCTCAACCATAACAAGGGTGGAGATAGGAAAGATATGATGAGGCACCCTAATTATCCTCGGCTCTAGGCCCAATAGTTAGAAAACTCGCTAAAGCCAAAAACTCGCCAAGGTCTGAAAAAAACAATCGGGAAAAACTCAGCTAGTTTTCAGCAAAAAAAAACTTCAAAAACTGCTTAAATTTAATTAGAAATGCATTTTTTTTTGCGAAATTCAATGAGAAGGTGCATCCAATGAGTTAATTAATGAGAACACAAAAGAAACAAGCTGAGTCTAGATATATTTAAATGCAAAGTCGGTACAAAATCACATTCTCATGAAGACTACTGATGGCTAGAAGCTTGGAAGCAAAATAGTAAATAGTTTCTGTAAAACTAAAAGTAAATACATCATTACAATTACATCTTCCTCTTCCCAGCTCTATAACAAAATAAGAGAGGGGTAGAACTAGAGGGTCTAGTCCTAGAACTAGAAGCCTGCATTGGTCGTGACTTTGCCTCCTCGCTCGGTATCTCTGATGATGCGTGTGGCTCGTCCTCCATCCTGGATGTAGCTCCTCCTGGCATTGGCAATGAGTCCTCATCTGACTCATCTGACTCATCCTCCTCAATGTCATCTAGTGTGAAATCAAATCCACCTCCCTCCTCCATAGCCCGCCTCTCCAAATCAGTGATGTCATCCTCTGTAAACAATGGAGGCTGCTCTTGTGTTGTTTAATCACTGTAAGGATCTATATTGTCCAAATCAATTGGACCAGGTACTGCATCCTTTGCCTTCTTAATGCGCAACCGAAGATTATATTGTACAAAAACAAGGTCATTAAAGCGTTTTTGAGCTAACTTATTCCTCTTCTTCGTGTAGATGGCCTCAAACAAGCTCCGATTCCGCTCACAATTGGATGAACTAGAAGGTTGACATAAGATTCTGAGGGCAAATTTTTGGAGATTTGGGGTATTTCCACCCCAACTTTGCCACCAAGCATCTGCAAAATAAAAATATTGGAAAGTTAGAAAGCAAAGAGGAAACATATTTTATCAATTTATCAATTACTTTAGACCCCAAAATCCAAATGGCAAATGTTATACCTGGGGTTTGAGTAGCTCTTCCTCTCTTTGCCAGCTCTGAAGAGAAAAGATTACCTTTTGCTTCCACATAGTTTTGGAGTTTGGCCACAACGAGGTCTCTCTCATGAACCTCATGTATCATCCTCTGAATGCATGCAGTGAGGCCCTCCATGACCTCTCCATTAGGATCTGGATAAGAATCGTTGAACCTAAAACAGGGGGTTGAGGAAGTACCCTGCTGCATGAATGGGTTGGTGGAGTTGATTGTTCCACCTCCTTTCAATAATTTCCCAAATGGGTTCAAATTTGAGTCTATCCCCCTTGCAGTAATTTTTTATACTCTTTGGCCCTATCCATGGCCTCATAAAGATACCCCATTGGGGTTTGATCCCCATCTACCATCCACAAAACTCTAACCAGGGGCTCAAACATCTACAATTGAATAATACAAATTAGTAATTACAAAAAGATTAATTAATGAAGTTAGTAAGTTACAAATTATTAATAAGTTAGTAAGTTACAAATTATCCATGACCTCTCCATTCGGATCTGGGTAAGAATCGTCGAACCTAAAACATGGGGTTGAGGAAGTACCCTGCTGCATGAATGAGTTGGTGGAGTTGATTGTTCCACTTCCTATCAATAATTTCCCAAATGGGTTCAAATTTGAGTCTATCCCCCTTGTAGTAATTTTTTATACTCTTTGGCCCTATCCATGGCCTCATAAAGATACCCCATTGGGGTTTGATCCCCATCTACCATCCACAAAACTCTAACCAGGGGCTCAGACATCTACAATTGAATAATACAAATTAGTAATTACAAAAAGATTAATTAATGAAGTTAGTAAGTTACAAATTATTAATGAGAGACTTGAATCAAGAATAATTAAAAATTCAAGTTTTGAAGTTACCTTCACAATCTCTACAGTCTTTTGTGCAAAATGGTTGTCGAAGACTATGCTTGCGACAACCTCTCCTTCAGTCTTCTTTGAATAAGGTGTGTCTAGCCATGCTTGACTCACAAACATTTGTTTCAAAGAAGCCAATGCACCAATAATGCTTTGCAACGTCAAGAAAATCGTTGTAAACCTTGTGACATCGGTTCTCACCAACTCTCTCCCATGAGTGTGCTCTCTCATCAAATGTAGAACCCAAGGGTGATTGTAAATATATTTTGTGATTCGCCTTGCATTTTCCACAATCGGAGTCACCCAATCAAGTTTTCCTATGTCCTCCAAAAGAAGGTCTAGGACATGTGTTGCACAAGGTGTCCAAAAAAGAGTGGGGTGCCTTTCTTGGAGGATTTTACCTACAATTGCACACATTTATATTAATTATATCAGAAATTGGCAATTGCAATTGATCTTTCATCTTCCATTACTTGCTTAAATACTATTCAATAATCAATTGACATAGTAGAAAGTTAGAAACTAGGAAGGGAAGTTGAAAAGTGGGGTGCCTTTGTTGGAGGATTTTACCTGCTAACACATATGCTGCTGCACTATCTGTGATGATTTGCACCACATTCTCTACACCCACCTCCATGACAATGAGCTCCAACATTCCAGCCAATGTATTTGCATTTTTCACCTTATTGGACGCATCAACAGATTTCAAGAACACCACATTGTCCTTGCAAGCAACCAAAAAATTAATAATGGTGCCTATCCAACCATTAGAAAGAATGGTGTAGCCAAATTTTCTCCATTCTTTTTCTTGGCCCTCCACCACTTCTTTTGCCCTATCAACCCACATGTGTGAGCAACCTACAAGAACAAAGTGAAATTAGGTCCCAGTACACAATTTTGATTTAATAAACAAGAAAAACAATTAAAATTTAAAAATGAAATCAAGTGGACTATTTACTAACCTCCCACTCAAATCCTTGCGAGAAGGGGCCTTGTACCCTTTTCTTGAAACTGTCATTGCGGTCACCAAATTTAGCCAATAAGGACTCTTTGACACATTCAATGAGATGTTGTTGAAGTACCAAAAATCAGCACATGCAAAGTCTATTTTCTCATGTGCCTCCTTATTCCATCCAGCGACCTCTAACGATGGTTGTGCTGCAGGTGTGTTCCTGGGCACAAAATAACTGCCTATAGGCTGTGTCCTTGATGGTGATGTAGCAACAGGCAGTGACACTCTACTAGAGGAAGCAAAAGCGGTAAAAGAGGGGGAGCTCATTTTGCGGATACGCGGGTTACGAAGAGAGCCCACTATGCTTTGAAGTGTCGCTTCTTCTTCAACGTCAATTGGAGCACCTTGAGATTCAGCTATGGCTGCCATCGTAGCTAATTGTACACTCTCCCTTTCCAATTTTTTTTCTTCACCAGCTGCAAGTATGGCATTAACAAATCTTTTTATCTCTTCTGTGGTTTTTTCACATTTCTTAGTATCATGTTTGTCAATGCCTGCAAGGTGGTATTTGAGGCGGTTTATGCCTCCAACAATTACTTTCTCACATTTTATGCAAATCACCTTCCCAGGGTCTAGTCCTTCATAAGCATACCTCCATGTCTTATCTCTAACACCTTTAGGACGGGTGCCTATGTATTTAGATGGGCTTGGTTCTAGTGGCCAATCATTCCCAGAAGCTGCCATGATGGATTCATGGTTAACTTTTGACCTACACATAGAAAGTGAAAACACAAAATTAATATCAATTAAGCAAACTATGTAAATTAGTTTCAATAATTTTAGACAACATTCAAAGTTTAGAAATTTTAAAAAACTAGTAGGGTTTGATTTTTTTTTTTTAAATAGATTCTTTAAAAAAATAGTGAAAGATTCAACAAAACTTGTAAAAAATGGTGTTGAAATCTTGTTCTAATGACACTAAATCATTTTAAACTACTTAGGAATGATTTTACATTCAACTAGATGCAACAAAAAATAAATACAATGTTTTAAAAAAACATAGAAACAAAATCAGAAAACCTACCTGGGAACATGTTTTTTCTTCGAAAACTACTTGAAATCCGCTTCTAATCGATCACAATCAGCTTGGTAGGGCTTGGGGACGTTTTTTCCTCCCTCACATCAATGGAAAGCAATGTCAAACAAAAAAACAACTCCAAAATGCCATTTTTTCCTTTAATGCGGACTGGGAACATGTGGCCGAGTTTTTGACTCGGACTCGCTGAGTTTTTCCCAAAAACTCACCTTGTAGAAAAACTCGGCGAGTACTCTGTGATTAGTACAACTATGGAAGAGCAATAACTCTGTCCCCCTTGGCCTCGTGGTCGTAACCATGCTCATGAGGTGGCATACCTAGCGGCGCCTATACACCATTCCCCTCCATCATGCCACCCTTCTCTCCTCTTATGATTGGGGATAAAGTTGAGATAGGAAGGACATGATGAGGTGCCCTAATTATCCCCGGCCCTAAGCCCAAGAGTGGAACCTTTATTCCCCTTGGCCTCATGTCGTCGTAACCGTACTCATGAGGTGGTGTACCTAGTAGAGCCTGTACGCTGTTCCGCTTCATCACAATATCCTTCTCACCCCTCATGATTGAGGGTCCCTTTCTTAGTTACCTCAAGAACTAACCCATATAGGCTTGGAGGGAAGAGTGCAATAGGGTTCCCTTAACTCGACCCTAGGCCCAAGAGTGTAATCTCTGGTCCCTTTGGCCTCATGCAGTCCTTAACCGATCTCATGAGGTGGTGTACTTAGTGAGGCCTCACCGTTCTCTTTCCTTGCACTTCCTTTCCTTCTCTAATATGGTTGATTATTGTAGGTGTATGATATTGACAATTGTATAGATGTAACTCTGACTTGAAGACTGCTTTAGTCTGTAAATTCTACTCATAAGTCTGTCATATATATCTGCTCCTAAGTCTGTCATATATATCTGCTCATAAGTCTGTTCAGACTTTTCCCTTAGATCGATTTCCTTGATTCTATGCAACTTATGATGATTTTTAAATAATATTTAGATATATTTGAGTAGGGATCGCTGTGAAACAACTCTGCTTGATTCGATGCTCCTTCTTGACTGCTGAGTGAGATCGCTATGTAAGATCTGCTTTTTTTGTCTGCCTCAATCCCTTTTCTTCTTCTTCCACAAGTCTTATTTATACCACTTCACATCTTTGTCAATAGGGGCAACTACTCAAGAGGTGCGACTACTTGAAGGGGGTCGGCCCAATAATGTTCCAATCGCTATGTTTATGGTATGTGGTTGGCCTTAATTATGATTTATTTTTCTTTGTTTTAATTTCCTCAAAGGCAACTAAATAAGGAAGGTCAGCCTTAAATATCCCCTTAAACTGCTGCTATATCTACCCTAATAGTAATCACTGTTTCAAAGAAAATTATATCATTGTTTAATAATCCAGTTGCTGCTGTTAATATTTTGGTCGCTAGAGTTTTCTGGTTGCCACAACTAGGGTATCAGACGGGGGGCATGACACTTTTACTTAAGAGTCTAGGATCTATAAATGTATTTTGTGATGCTCTTTGCATCTTCTACAAAGGGTCCATCTAATCAATTTTGCCAACCTTCTCCAAAGAATGTCAAGGCAACGAGCTGCATAAAAGAGCCAAAAGAGTGACAAATCTTTCTCTTAAGAAATCTTCTAGCTGACACATGTTGCATTGTTGTGGCTTAAGACAATCTCTTCCATATCAAGCTCAAAGTTTTTGCATTCTTTATTTAGTTAAATATATCAGTTGATTCCAAGAAAACCGACTCACTATTTGAAGCTGCCAAAAAATTGATGACTATGTGGTTCCTTCCATGTGTCCACCCATCTAAAAGAATGGTGGATTTAAACTTTTGCCACTGCTTTTTTTTTATAATTTTTTAGAATTGTCTTTGCATCTACAACAACACCCTAGAACGGTCTCCCACTTAACTCTTTTAGAGAGCCCTTGTACTCTTTCCTTGCAATTATCAATTTTGTCACCAATACTCCCAATATGGGCTCTTTGCCGTGGAAGGAAGGTGATTGTAATACTAAAAATTTGCACATGCTTTATTTTCTTCCTAGTGCACTGAAGGTTGTGCTCTAGGTACATTTACAGGTACCAAAAATACCATGTGATTGGCCTTTACCTGAATTGGATGACATGGATATATTTTGAATGCTTGGACCATAACAAGAGCTCACAATTTTTTCCATGCATACCTCAGTTTTCACTACCAATTTGGGATTAATGGCTATTGCTATAGCTATTTGTGCCATGTTGATGTTTTGTAGCTTTTGTCAGATAAATCCTATGAGACAATATATATGTGTGTGTGTGTGTGTGTAGTTACATAATCAATTGTCATTATATTAATCTCATAATAATGAATATACATGTCCCATGAAGGGGCATGTCTCTCCTAGCCTCATTCTCGATATAAATGAAAGAGAGATTGCTGCATTTGAAAAAACACATATAATATAGAGTGCTATTACATTTGCAGCTATCTTAAAACTTAACATGGTATCAGAGCCAAACTGCAAATGTAAGAGTAGTTTGTTGGTGGTGAATGTGTGACTGTCTTAGAAAATACAGTCTCAGTACACGGACCATATCTCACAAACCACCGTTGAATTTTTCTGAATTTTGGATATGTTGGTGAAAATCAAAATTTGAAGAATCCTACCGGAGCGATTGTAAAGAAAGTGTGGGGTTCAAAAGTTATGACGGAATGTGTACGGGTCTATGTGATATTCCTGAAAGCGACTTTCATTAAAGAGATATATTAATTTGTTATGATCGTGGTCAAACATTAACAAAGAAGCATGCATTCAAGGAAGGGTGTCTCTTTCTAGAAAGAAAGCATCAATTATAGAGTGTCACCTCTCTTGGAGAAATCAAGTCATTTCATAAGAAGACATGAGAATTGTTCAACGCTATAAGAGTGGGAATTGTACATTGTGGGGGGAGAATAATAACCAATTTTACATTTCCAATTGAACCATTCTTGGTGGGGAGATAATTGAAGGGGAGATGTCTCTCAAATAATCTGAGAAGGTGTTTTTATGATTTGATGTATATGGACCTTCATTGAAGCAACTTGTGTCAAGGATGTTAATGTGCAAATAAGTATGTATTATCCTTGAATATTACATTTATCTACTCATTGTAGTATCTCTCTTATTTGTATTTCTATACGTACTATAAAATCTATTTGCCTTGATCTTTTCTGAGGATGCTCTTGCAGGATAAGGAGAATTGACGTCTGATTCAAATGGAGTTTGACGCTCCATCAGAAGCATCATTGATGAGGAGATCAGATGATTGATATTCAGAGGGAGTTCGAAAGACCATATGTGTGACTATATGATTTTAATGGGCCTGCCCCCTATGTACATCATGAGGAAGTGATGACTTCCAAATGATTATCACTTGTATTTGTTAGAGTTATTGGAAGGTGACAACCTTACAATAATTTGACCTTCTATTGTGATAGACATCGTGTGATGGCTGAAACAGATCACAATAGATGATTTCCTGCATGGTGGATTCAGTTCCTTAAAAATACCATTGACCTTCTATTGTGATAGACATCGTGTGATGGCTGAAACAGATCACAATAGATGATTTCCTACATGGTGGATTCAGTTCCTTAAACAGACCTTTGACCTATTGTGATAAACATCGTGTGATGGCTGAAACAGATCACAATAGATGATTTCTTGCATGGTGGATTCATTTCCTTAAACAAACCATTTACCTTCTATTGTGATAGACATCGTGTGATGGCTGAAACAGATCACAATAGATGATTTCTTGCATGGTGGATTCAGTTGCTTAAACAGACCATTGACCTTCTATTGTGATAGACATCATGTGATGGCTGAAACAGATCACAATAGATGATTTCTTGCATGGTGGATTTAGTTCCTTAAATAGACCATTGACCTTCTATTGTGATAGACATCGTGTGACGGCTGAAACATATCACAATAGATGATACCTTACATTAAGGATACACTACATATGGAAATTTTTGAGTTATGGTGAATATCATGAGACTTGATATTCTTGGTCAGACCATATCTCTTGATATCACAATGAGGTGATATCTTCTCTTTTAAAAGTAATGAATCTTTTGTGAATTGTATTTTGATGGATTTTATCTTCCCTAGCTAAGAGGGAGTGTTGATGTTTTGTAGCTTTTGTCAGATAAATCCTATGAGACTATTGAATATATATATATATATATATATATATATATATTATGTGAGATATAATATATATAGATATATATCTAAAATAGTATTAGGAGAAATTAATATAATAATGATTTAGAGATATTACATGTGTGTGTGTGTGTGT
>JAGRRI010047359.1:0-21279 GCA_018584345.1 Thuja plicata | reverse complement strand
TTACTAAACTTTATTAATCGTTTCAACAACCTTTTTTATTCTTTGTTGTTATGAAGATGAGTATGTATCTTGATGTTGCCAATTGACACACATATTTCCTGTCACTGTTGTTTTTTCCCTTCTTGTCGCTTGGGTGACGAGAACCAGAATTATATGTTTTATGCCATTACACCCGAATGCAAAATAAAAACAATAACAATACAGAATATATCTCTTCAACATATTCACACATAGTAGTTCTGCTATGAATCCATGATTTATACAAATATAACATTTAAGTATAAGAAATAATTTCTTATACTTTAAGTTATATTTGTATAAATACCTTTCAGGATGTTTGAGATAGGTTCCAGCTTTATAGGAGTTAAGATGCAAACTTTAGATTTTGGGGATTTTAAATAAATTCAAGCTTAGCCAAATTTCAGGCACATGAGGATTCCCTAGATTTATGAACAAGTTATGGAACATGGTGTTAATGCATGTGGAAAGTTATATGGTGTACCTTATGAATGTTTATACATGGTTTTTTTGGCATTATAAGATGTTACTCATGTGATTTTGGTACTTCTCTTATGATAGAATCCATAATATAAGGCTAGGACTCATTCGAGTGGCATGAGTGCATCGAAGGGTTCCCTAGACCTGTGAGATAGATCTTTTGAAAGTACTTGATGTTTTCATGGCTTGTGTGTTTGGGTAGGGGACTAGGTACCCTAGGTGAGTGGCTCACCATAGGTGTTGGAACCCTAAAGTGGTTGCCAGATGATCCTATGGGTGGGTTAGTAAAAAGCGATAACCTAATAATGAATTCTAAGAAAGGGGAAAAATAAAAGATAATGAAAAAAAATATATTAATGGCCACATAGTCCTATTGGAGTACCGGGACCATGGGTAACTGCCAGGGAGGATCCCTATTGAGAAAGGGGGTACCAGGGTTACATGGTTGCCAGGGAGGATCCCAAAATATCAGATATGTGATGACACTCACCTAGAGGGTATGCTAGAAACCTAACCCTTGTGATTAGTAATGTGATATCTTGTAATGTTTTGTATTTGTTTTCAAGTGAGGGTTTGTGAAACTTTAGAATGTTTAGGGCCTTGTGAGTATCTTGGTTCTATCTCCTAGCATGGGGGGTGGAACTTCACCAGTTTCACATGGTTGGGTGGCAAAAATCTTTCAAGGTCCTGTTCATGGTTCATGAATTGGATGTGTTCTATTCTATGCATTAATGGAGACCTTTCTATTATCATTGTTACTAAAAGAAAGATGTAAAGATATGTTGTAATGCCTTCAGGCCATTTTTCTACTTACTATTGTAATGATATTCATTATCAGAAAAATGTAATTATAAAGCAAAGCAATGTAATTGGGAGGGATAGTTCTAGAGTTTATTTTAAGGGATATTATTTGAAAGATCAAAGTTGAAATGTAAAGTGTAAATATTGAATTACTCTCTCTATCTCTCCTATGTTGAAATAAAAGGAAATGTTTATTATGTTAAGGTTAAAATGTAATCTGTAAGAACAGCTATTTCAATGTGTAGGAAAGAGAAATGAAATTGATATATAATTGTAAATGAAATGTTATTTTTTTTACCCTACCTCTTAAGTTATGAAATGTGAAAGTAAAGAAAAGAAATGAAATTCAATTTGGATAAGAATGTAAAAATGTTAATAAATGAATTCATTAAGGGAACCTTAAGGAAGGTAATTGTGAATGTATTAATGATTTAATGTTAGAAAATATAAAATATAAAATTGTTAGTTGCAATTTTTTGTCATAAGACCTGATTCCTTATGGATTCCCTAGCGGGGACATTACAGCACACCTAGAGCAACTGTATCATTTATGCTACCACTGTTCACTGTCCTTGACTTTCGCTTTCCTGTCATGCTTGTCTGTTGTGAAAACAATGACAATGTACCTGGGCTTACTTATTCAAAACAATGAGAACATGTTACAAACATATTTTGTTTGCAAAATTTACTCAATGCAAGTGTACACTCACATATATATGTATATGATATATGTGTGCACATGAATACAAAAATGTGCATATGTATGTTAGTGTGTATGTACATGCAAGTATGAAGTGCAAATGAATACAGTAACATTTTTTGTTTAAAATGGGAGATGGATATAACATAAATGCATACTATGGTGTCTTTAAAAAAACTTGAAATCGTTATCAAGTTATGCACACGCATTGAACAATAACCAACTCGTGAAATCATTGTTACTTGTGATTGCAACATCACATAAGCAAATAAGAGGCAATACAACATCTTCTCATAATTAAATTGACAATGTTCCCTATTTCAATCACATATATTGCAAAAATACAACATATTCTCATGATTAAATCGACAATGTTCCATATTTTTGTCACATATAACAATACTACTTGTATGTACATGCAAGTATGAAGTGCAAGTGAATACAATAATAATTTATGTTTAAAGTGGGAGATGGATATAACATAAATGCATACAGTCAATGTCCAGTAGATGAAATGAAGGAAAATGCATACATTCCAATTATGTGCGTCAAACAGTTCAATGATACCAATATGACTAATTATTCGTAGTATATGTGGTTCTATGGTTCCCTATGGATAGTAATTGGGCTAGGATATTGCTATCATGAAAACACGCATTGAACAATAATCAACTCGTAAAATCATTGTTACTTGTGATTGGGGCATCACATGAAGCAGAGAAGAGGCGCAGAAATAAAAAAAGGAGGCAAAATGGCATGGTTATAGGGTTATCGATGGGCACTGTATGGGTAACCCAACATCGGTTACGTGACACCGTTTGGAGAGCAGTGGTTTCAATGTGATTTGTTGTGGGGTCAGCTAAGGGGAGTCAGCTGAGAGTAAATGGAGTCATCGGCAAGTTATAATAAGATGTTGACACAAACAATTAAAGTGCTAGAGTGATTATTTTATAATCACCCCTAAACATTCATGAAAACAAGTTCTGCACCACAAGGAAATCATGAAAACAAGTTATGCACATGCATTCATCAATAAACAATTCGTGAAATCATAGTTACTTGTATATATATGTGTACACTTATATATATACGTGTATACGTGTGTGTGTGTGTGTGTGTGTGTGTGTATATAAGAAATAGAACATCTTTTCATGGTTAAATCGACAATGTTCCCTATTTCTGTCACATATATTGTAATAATTACAGTGGATAATGTAGCGTTCATAAGCCTCTAATGAACTACGGAAATCACTGCAAGGAAATCATGAAAACAAGTTATGCACACACATTAGAAGAGAACAGACAAAAACCCTCGATAGATAAGAGCAACATTAAAGGTTGTTCACACAATAAAACAATTAAAAGAAAAGAGCAAAGAATAATTTATAAAAATAAGAAATATTTGGCACCAACCTTAAATTGGAAAGAGCAGAGAATGGGTACAGAGAATAAACCAACGCTGACTGAAGAAAATAATGCAGCGCTCAAACAAGGAATGCAACGCTTGAAAAGAAATTTGCACTAAGTGCACTTCCTCGCTCTTATACAAAATTGGTCATTTAATTTGTGGTTGGTGTATTTGAAATTCAAATAATGGTGGGAATACATCGATCATTTCATGCATAAAAGCACAAGCATTTGCATTCATACAGTGGATTGAAGTACATATTTGAATTTTAATTTGCATTTTTTAATTCAAGTAGAAATTTGAATGATAAGTTGTATTCATAATTTGGTATTTTGCATTTTTTAAAATCAAGTAGGTTCTAGGTTCTCATCATATTGTCTCAATAAGAATTCATTGAGTTTCATAAACTGGTGCACATTCCCAAGTATTGTCTCAAGTATTACTTCCTTCCATCCTTCAAACTTCTGAAAGACATTTATATATTTTGATTTTGAATCTTTACACAAGCACTTGCATTGGTCTAAATTTTATAAAGATATAACAAGTCAATCCATACATGACATATAGTCCAAAGGTAAAAAATAGAGACATACGATCTAGTAATAATTCTCTTAGCTTTTCCCTATTTACTTTTATTGTTTATAGCAATGCGCCCTTCACCCCTAGTCAAATTATTAACTCTTTAACATCCACACATATTTTTGGCTATGGTCACAATTTCAAGACATTTGTATTACAATGTATTCATTACAATTGTCTTTCTATTAAGATAAAATTAATCTATTTCATTTTATCAATTGTAAGATGTTCATTAATTACACATCGCTTTTTCAGATAAAAGCTTTAAAACACATTAAGTGATTCCTTTCTTGAAGTATCTTTTCATCCCCTCTTTTAATATCCAAGTACTCTTTTAATCTAATCGAGTATTTGACTAAGAATACATAAGAGAACAAGCATCAGTTACCACCCGACACTTGAAATGACCACTTTTAACCTTTTTGTGCATAACAAATCCCACATGCATGTGGAAATCACAAAAAAAAGTATTGATATCTAATGTACACTTTGTGCACATAAAGTTCACTTCAATGATTACTTGTACACTTTCCTATCTCTATCTACACTTCCCTTATCTCTATCTACACTTGAAGGTACCCTTTTATATTTTAGCATAACTATGGGCTAATCTAATAGTTAATAATTTACATTATCCGTTATCAATGTCTTGCATGCTCATTATTATATACATATTACAATGCCAATACTACATGCTTATTAACAATACAACATTATTGAGTTCCATCAAAGTTATATTCTATTAACTGATACAATTTAATCGTGTCTTTCATCATTTGATTGCCTTGCCATCATACATTATTAACTTGTTCAAAAAAATCATTAATATTTTTCACGTTATTGTTACATGAGACTGTCGTTACTATTTTCATTGTCTAATTGTCACATGGTACTTGTCCTCGCTATATTGAGGCTCATATTTGATAAGACTTCTGTCCACGTACAACACAAATCACATCCCCTATTCTACAATAATAACACTAAACTTTTCAACACTACCCATATTGATACACTCCAAAGAAACTAAAATTGTTGATCGTGCTCATTCATTCTATTTCCAAATTCCTTTCCTGCAACTACAATAAACCTTGAATCTTTAAAAATGGAAATGCATACCGTCCGAAATTTTTGAACTAATTATACTTACATTCAGTACACACACATTTTTTATAATCTATAAGAAAAACATTCGAATTCCCCTAACTTCCTAATCCTCCTACTATTGAAATGTAAATAATACACTGTTCATTAAATCTATAATGAAGATGCAAATGACCATACACGTGCTACCACAATTAAAGCAAATAAATTACTAGTAGTTTTTAATGGTTGTAGAACTAGCATTTTGATAAATACGGTAACGTGTACTTTGATTACTTCAGCAATAAAAATGTCACCTTCGCTTAAATTTTTCGTTATCAAAATTTTAAAATAGTCAGTGATTTTCTTCTATTAGGTGTAGTCTGATTGTTTATCCACTCTTCCATAACCTGCTATTCAGGTTTTATATACCAGATTCGTGACATAAAGAAACTAAATGGGTAACAGAATATAAAGTAGAATATTTTCTCGAGCTATTTTACTGGATATTCAAAAAAGTATCAAAATAATTAAAACAGATCAAATGTCATTATTAATTTATCATAATATCATGTTAATAAGTTACGTATACAGTAGCCAAATCAGCCGATACAATGGTACACTCCGATAGTACACAACCCCGTGATGTAATTTGGGAGTGCCAATTCAATATTCTTTCTGTTTCCAACACAGATTTAAAAAAACGATAACATGAAAAACTTAAGATAACTTTCCTCATCAATTCTAAATCATGTGCTCACAAAACCAAACTATCACCACTCAAACCTAGATCCATTATCTGGTCATAAAAAAACCTTCCACGTGTAAATTTATGCTCCCTGATGGAAATGCAGTACTCAAAAATGTGCCCGGACCAAACAATGAAGCGGCCAGCTATAAGCTAAAACTATTTTTAAAGCAAGTACAATCTTATATTTACCATATAATAAATTTTGTTTACAAGAACATTCCACAAATTTAACACTTTCTTCGTTAATTTGACGCCCTGCAATCTTTTAAGATTGCACCCAATACTTAAATTCTACTTGGGACTAAGACCCGGCACCCAAAACTTAAATTCAACTTGGGACTAAAACCCGGTTAAGACAAACGTAGTGAGAAATGGTTTAGAACATTCGTTCCCATCCAGCAAATACCATTTACTTTTCAGCAAGGTCTACAACATTGTGTAAAAGGGACAGTTAAGACTACTGATACCTCAATGAACCATATCAATACTAGACCGTGCTTCTAGATAACCAATGTGTAAAGACGATCAAAAGGAGGTACGGTTTATAAGAGGAAAATATGCCCAGGCGACAACTACATTTTTAATTAAGGGTCATCAAGTCCCCGTTCCGAAAGATTCTGAGAAGATCAGATTCAGAACATTTCAAGTCATCTTCAAAATCCAATCCAAGCCAGGCAATCAATATTAATGACAGAAGTCAAATCACAAAATTACCACCAGCTTGGATCGTTTCTTAAAACAAAGTAGGACTAATTCCGACCAAAACCAATGAATCTCGTCCCACAGATTCAGAAAAATTGCACCCTCATTAGCAAACAAAAATTGTACTAAGATTTTGGCCGAAGAGAATTTGTGAAATGCTAATTGAGAAGGTTAAAGCTCTATACAGGGCATCAACAGAGGATCATTGAAATTTAACACAGATGCCTGCAGAGCTAGCATTCAAGAGTGAAAATTGGTTTCCATTCAATCTAGAGAAGCCTTGAAAGACTTCAATCCAAATCCAACAAATTCTTTCAAATTAGTTTCAAATATAAAACCAATACCCAGCTAGCATCATTGGCTAGTCTTAAGCTAGATGATCCACTTTGACCAAAATTATCATAAATTTCCAAATGATGCAATCTTTTTGATCATCCTGTCTTCGTTCAATATCGAACTGGTAGAGGCAACACATACGATAAGAAATGGACGAGTAAATGTAAAAATACGATAAGGCATAATCTATCCTTCACTAGAAAAAAAACCCCAGCCAAGATTATCTAAAGATCAGAAATACTCCAAACCAGGCCCGGACTACTGCCTCTTGGTATATGAACCGTGAATCTGTATACCACAAACGTGCATAAGACAAGTAGACAAATTCCTACATGCGCCAAATTATGCAAATATATTGCACAACTAAATTTTTAAACTCATTCATAATCATAGGATCAAAATCTTCGTTCTGCTCCAATGACACAGGAAGGAATATGCTAGCCTTACACTTTAGTAATATGCCCCAGAGCCCCGGCCTGGCAAATATCCAGCACCTGATGTTCGGCTTGGGTATAAAGATGGATAAGAACTACCTGCAATCTGCAATACATGCAAAACAAAAAATGAGCTACGTGGACAGTCTGAATGTTTACAAAAAACATTTGATATATCTGTCTGTAGACAGGGTAAAAAAGGGTTATGCTTACATCTGTTCTCTCTGCTATGGTGCTTGGAGCATAGCCAGAAGAATATACCGCACCCGCTGCAGCACCTGAAAGTGAACCTGTAATAGAATGTAACAAAAAATAACGCGTGGTCAACTGTCAACGGTCAACGGTAAACTACCTATTTTGGTTACGCTTTTCAAATAGCTAAAAATTTTAGAAAAATCTAAATCTTACTTCGTGCATAACCAACATCTCTGTCATAACCATAAGAACTCCTTGAATGACCACTGTAACCTGCTTCAGGAGCTCGGCCAAGCCTAGAAAAAATCCAAAACAGTTAACTAAGAGACGAGATCAGCAAAATGAAAGCTACCATGTCTAATGGAAAACACACCCACCTCACTGATTGACCATATGCAGTTCCAGCATAAAGAGAAGCACCACCAACATCATAATCCAGTCGAGCTCTTGAATGCCTCAAACCTGGTTCTGCATACCTGGGAACATCATCCTGACAAAACAAAAGCAAGAATAAATTACTCGTAAACAGGGGTCAATGAGTTTGACTGAAAAAACTACACAATTGAATCCTGAAAGCAACATTACAAGAATAAATTAAATTAAACAACTTCTAAAAACAAGTAATGTAAGAACATAATAAGATACAGCCTCACAAACTAACCAGGGAAGAATATGAACGTTTTGATCCAGATATTGCCCCATAAGGGCGATTGGCCTCATCAATGTAGCTGTTTACTAGCTCCAGATGTCGAGTGTAGCTATCCCTAGGATAAGGAACACTCCTTGACAAACCCCGAGGAGGAGCTCTCCCTGGTTGATTGAATCTACGAGATTTGTTATTGTCCCGTCTGGATCCTGAAGCCGGTTCACCTCTGCCCCTTTTTTCATTGTCCCTCTTCCTCTTTTTGTCATTATCCTTGTTTGTGTTGCCCTTTGATTTATCTACAAACAGGTGTATATCATTTAGAACTTTATAAGCACCTCTTTAGAGACTAAATATCAATTGTACGAGTCAAATCTTTACCTTTGGGGGTCTCTGCCGCCTTCTCTTTCTTACCGTCTCTGACTTCCTTTCCACGACCAGGAACTTTACCCCTATGACCAGTAGTGCCTCGCCCAGCCTGACCTCGTGGCCCCTTGGACCTGAAGCGCCTAGACATACGACCTTTCCGTGATTTATTATCAGTAGATTCATCTCCAATAGGGAACCCTCCACGGAACCCTTGCTTTCCTCTGCTCTTATGAGGAGGCTTTGCAATGTTGGCTTTAATCTGAATTAGTCCACAAACAAAATTAAAAAACACAAGTAAAATAACAAACTTATAAAGCATCGCAAAACTTAAATGTCTTTAAACCCTTAACGGCATCTGCCGTACCTTAGCATCCCCTTCACCAAGCTCACTGTTATTTACACCTTCAACACATGCCAAGGCTTCCTCGCGAGAAGGGAAATGAACAAACCCATAATCTTTTCTTTTTGATTTGGACATGTTACGTGACAATTGAACTTTCTCGATTTCGCCATATTTCTTGAGTTCCTCTTTAATACGCTCTTCATCCCAAGATTCTGGTACTCCGTCTAAAAATACTGTTTTCACCTGCAATATTAAGAATGCATTGTCAATCTACAAAGTAGATTTAGAACACCAAAAAACAAAACCAATTAAATTTGAAAAACCTTGGTGATAATAAAGTAGATATCTAGGCCGAGATAACATTAACAAAATTACATTTAAATTCCTCATATCTAAGTGATAAAAAATAAGTATCTAGGCCATAACATAACATTGGTTGAGATAGCTTTTAACAAAATTACGTTTAAGTTCCTGTCTGAGCCATTATCTCTAACAGTTTTTAAAAAAACATGTAATTATCTAGAATCCAAATGATGTGAACCAAACCGAACAAATAAAAAAAATTTACCTGTGACATAGCCTCCTCGTCAGCCCTAATGGAAGTTTCTGCAAATGCTACCTTTGCACTCCTGTCACAACCAAATACAGCATCTCGTTTCTGCAAACGCCTAAATGCATTCATAGCATCTTGATGTGTTGTAAACTGTAAAAATGCAAACCCCCGATTTTGTCCTTCATTTTTGGTATCATCCATTAACGCAATTTCTTCAAAATTCTCAATTTCATACTCCTTCAGCTTTTCTGTGACAGCTTCCTTTGTCCATGTCTTGCAAATATTTCCTACATACAGTGTATCATTATCTTGACTTGGAGAGACTCCACATCGCTTCTCTCTCACCTAACATAAAACAACATAAATAAGATGCATTAAAATGTGAAGTTTATATCATTCTGAAGATCCAATCCAACCAAGTAACCTTAAAAAGTTATCATACAGGGTTTCATTCTGATACCTCAGGGTTCTTCAGTTCAGTTAAGGCCTTTTTTGCTTGCTCAACTGTTGCATACTGGATGAATGCAAAACCTTTGTTCTTCTGAGTTGTAGGGTTCCTTGACATCCGTATCTCTACAATCTCACCAACTTCACCAAATACTTTCTTCAAATCCTCTTCATCAGCATCCTTGTTGAGCCCGCCTACAAAAATTTCAAACTCCTTCTGTTTCTGTCGATCTTTTAAGGGAGCAGGAATGTCATTAACCTGGCGAGCATCCTCATCTCCTTCACCACCTTCCTGTTCTTCTTCAACATCTTCCCCTTCCTCTTCCTCTCCTCCATCTTGTGCATCTTCCTCTCCAGCAACGTCATCTTCACCTGCCTCAGCATCTCCCTCAGTTTGACTTTTATCGTCTTCATTGCCCTCTTCTTCATCTCCATTTTCTTCTTGGTCATCCACATTAACATCCATGTTTGCGGTATCTTCTTTTATGGACTCTTTTGTATCCTCTTCATGTTCATTTCCTTCTTGGCCACCATCAGATCCTTCTTTGTCACCTGTAAGGATTGAAAAGTAAATATTCAGGCTCTTAACACAAAACATCAGAGTAACTATATTTGTTGTTCAGAAAAACAGTTATTCCATGATACACAACAAATGATAAAGGATGGATACAATTAGATTTAGCTATTAAAAGTGATCGATTTCAACTTCATTCAAAAATTTAACCACCGACTTGCGAAACTGAAAAGTCAAAGTGGAAACAAAATATATCTTTAAATTCATTGCACACCAAAAAATTCAAAGCAATCTGATGTGTGACCACATTTTTTAACTACCCGTGCACAACAAGATATGCACAAAAATTCAACGCAATCTGAAGCATGACAACATTTTTAAAATAACCATGCACAACAAGATCTGTAAATTGACAAATAGAGATATGACTAAAAAGGTTTTAAAAAAGCATAGTGATATGAAGATTGATAAGTAGGAGATAAGAAGTAAAGAAGCCACAATTGCGCTGCTTTGACCATTAAGAAACATGTAAGATGTATGATTCTCACTGAATTTCGAATTCCCACGTATGTTGACAATTACATTGTCGAATTCCCAATTTGACAGTAGGCAATTTCAACAAATATTTAATATAATGTTTCATTATCAGCATTAAACCAACATAACCTTGATTCCTTTATTTTGTCACCAAAAATCCAACATCTTCCAAAATGAGTTTTTGAAGATGTGTGCATCTATGAAACCTTAAAGAATATCCGTACTTGAAACAAAACAATTAGTATCAAACATTCTATTATTCCTGTAGCTGGCAACTATACCTAGGTACTAGCAAGTTTTATTCAAACTTGGAACGGGCATAGGGGTTCGTAAGTGTATATATATATATATATATATATTTTTTTATATTTATATATATGCATTATATATACAAAAAATAAGAGAAATATACATAATTCTAAAACTAAATCATTTCATAGTATGATTCTATGATGCTTGATCATTGATCAATGCAAAATCTCAAAGATTCAAAGCATTAAAATTAAATCATAACATCAGTTCAAGTATCATTGTTTGAAGTTCAACTAATGGATTAATAATTTATTGATATTCTCTTCTTCATCATCATCATCATCTTCTATATGGAGCCTAATAAGACTCGAAGGTTAATTTTTCCCCACTTTTTATTAGCGCAGTTTCCACCCCAAATTATTTTATAAAGGCTCCGAGAGTTATTTCTAAAGGCAAAAAAAACTTCTTAATTTCACCACTTTACATCTTGGCTGGCCGCGGGTCCCTGTGGATTCGCATAGATCCGCATGGGATCCTCGAGGATCCTCATTTTCTCCTCCTGGTCCGTGCGGGATCCGGGCAGGGTCCGGATTTGGACCTGTGGGTCCATCTGGATCCGCGGGCCACGGATCCATCCAGACCCACAGGTCAAAATCCGGACCCTGCCGGATCCAGCACGGACCGGGACGAGAATCCGGACCCGGACCCAGATCCAGGTCCTAGACGCAAATCTGGTAACACAGATAAAAACCAAAACATTCACATTTTGACAAATTAAATACTCATAATGCCCGACTTTCTCAGATAGCCTAGCAAGAAAAACAAGTTCAGCAGTACAAAACTCTTGTAAAACCACAAACATGTTATTCGTCTAATGCCAAAAACAGAGAAATAAATGAAGTGATAGAGCAGCATATAAAACAAGTAACTGCTAGTGTACAACAAAGAAACCAGACATCTGAGTCAGCACACTATTGTCACACCCTTTTAGAATATAAGTCTCTAGTTGTCTCTTAAGTCAAATCTAAGAAGTAAACCTACCAAACCAGAAATCTAACCCACTACAGTATGATAACATTCAGATCTTAACAACAATGAACCCACTCAAATGTGCCAATATTAGAATAGAGTTGTCTGTAGGGTTAGATTATGGTGTCACTTACACTTTAACTCATAAAAACACCTTCGGAAACCAGAGGTCCCAAGAACAGTAAAGGAGAAAGCGGCATCTCAGATGTCTCCAGCTATCCCAGAGACAGCCAACCATACTGGCAAAATACCCCACATTTTTGGAGGGCATCAGAGGGACGTTCCAAAAAACTTTTGTATGCTAGTGACACAGCTCCTGAAGTACAAAAGTCTCCAAAACAAGTATGGGAACACGGACAGAAATGAGCGTTTCAGAGGGGGCACATCCCCAGTTAACCCTACCAATATTCCAACTTTCCAAAGACAAAATCCTTAAAAAACAATTACAAAAGAAAAAACCTGAATTATAAACCTTTTAAACACGAGGACAACTTAATATATAATAACAATTTACAACACTTAAAATGTTAAAACCAAAGTCCAATAATAATACAGCCATCCTGTGGAATCGGATATCCCCCGGCTTGGCATGGACAGCCCGCTCCTTCCAGTAGGAGGACAATATTTTATAAAGAAAATGCTAAAAAAGATAATATGTGATATACAATATAATATGAGAGGTTTTCTTGGTGCTGGGCTGGATAGCGGGGATACCTCTGACGCAACAACAAAAAATGAGAGGTTTTGAAAACCAAATGCCAACCATAATTCTTTAGATTCTTTACAAAGAGGTAATACATTTCAGACAATATGCCATATAGCACACATTTAATAATAAAAACCAAAACCGTAATATAAGCTTTTTGCAAAAATAACCTAAGTCACTATGCAATAAAGAACCTTTTCAACACCAGAACCCTACAGCAATCATTGGTGCTGACAGCCTAATTGTTGAGGATGATGGTGTGTTACACCCTCCACAGAGATTTAAATCGGAACAGTGCAGAATGGGCCATATTGAATCTCTGTGAATTTGACACGATAAGACCCTGCCCCAAAGCAATGGCTGCTTAACCTAAGGAAGCTTCTGTTGTAGTCATTGTTGTAGGCACAGTCACAAGGAGATGGGAGTACTTGGAGATGTCAGAGACTGATACCAGTAACAATGTGGCTAATAGCCTAATTGTTAAAAATAAAAGGAATAGGTAAAAGGAATAGGCACTTGGAGGCTCCTTTTTTTTAAATATAATTTAACATATTTCCAGTTTCCAGAATATATCATGACAGAGAACTTTGAAAACAAGAAATCAGACGTACAAGAAAAGTAAACAGTAAAGGCAATATATCATGACAGAGAACTTTGAAAACAAGAAATCAGACGTACAAGAAAAGTAAATAGTAAAGAAATATCTCTTTGTCCATCCTAAAAAGTCTACAGGTTTATTTTATTTATTTGCCTTCCTTTTTTTCTTTTTTGCATTTTAACACATTTTGCCAGTTTTTTGGCATGAGATGTCAATATCTGGTCGGGAGACCTTGGAGACTACAGGAGACAGCAACCAAAAGAACCCTGTGAGTCGAGAAGTTTCCAGAGACATCTCCAGTACTGAAGACTATCTCTGTAACAGGTCTCGGGGTGTGGGAGATGGGTCTCCAAATAACCATAATTATAGGTATACACAGCACAGTGTAATCTGCCCCAGGTCAATAAGGCCAATATCTGGATAAGCTAGTTAACTCAAAAATCAAAAGGAAAAAAACATTACTGCAATAATAAATATCAGTGGGCAGTGGGTCTAACCTGTCTTATTCAAATTACAATATAACCTTTTAAAAAACCAAAAGCTCTAAATTCAACCCAGGCAATAATATCCTATTTTGCAAATTTACAATATAATAACACTTTCAAACACAGATACTCTACCATAACTCTTAAGAAAAGATAACAACGTGACGAGTCCATTTTGAAATTAAAGCAACATGCAAACCTGCTAAACCCAACAGTAAAACTAACATAATAAGGTTTTAGCTGCAAAAACTCGCCATAGCCTCAAACAAAGATATGCTTCTTCGAAAAATGAAAACCTTTAAAAATATAGCCAAATTACAATTACTTCCTTTTCAAAGCAGACGCTCTTCTATAACTCCTAACCAAAGGAAATAACTTCGAGAATCTTTACAATACTACACTGTTTCACAACAAAACAAACTTTTCGAATCAAAAACAATAAACCATTCAACAGACCTGAAACAAGGGATGGCCTATTCAACTAACAAATTCAGTTTACAATTATAAAACAATTTTCAAATAGAAGTCCAAAACACACATACACCACCAAAAAAAGCACAAATATAACAAGCAACAAATTATATTAGAATATCATTCAAACAAAGCCATAAAAACACCTAAACAATTTTATATGTATATATAAATACATAATTCTATAAATCTTTTTCCACCAATTTCAGTTTACAATATAACAATATTTTCAAATAGAAGCTCAAAACATAACTCCCAAGTCCTAAGCAAAGGAAGTAACTTCGAGAACCTTTAAAACACTACACTGGTTCACAACAAAACAAACTTTTCGAATCAAAAACAATAAACCATTCAACGGACCTGAAACAAGGATAGCCTTCAACTAACAATATAAAACCATTTTCGAATAGAAGCCCAAAACACACATACACCAACAAAAAAAAGCACAAATCTAACAAGCAACAAATTACATTAGAATATCAATAATCATTCAAACAAAGCCATAAAAACACCTGAACAATTTTATATGTATATATAAATACATAATTCTATACATCTTTTTCCACAAATTTCAGTTTACAATATAACAATACTTTCAAATAGAAGCTCAAAACATACATAGCAATTCTAAAAAACACATAATATTAAAACCTAAAATTTTACAAAAACTTACCATAGACTCAAACAAAGATATACTTTTTCGAAAAATGAAAACCTTTAAAAATATAGCCAAATTTCAATTACTTCCTTTTCAAAGCAGACGCTCTTCTATAACTCCTAAGCAAAGGAAATAACTTCGAGAATCTTTAAAATACTACACTGGTTCACTGCAAAACAAACTTTTCGAATCAAAAACAATAAACCATTCAACGGACCAGGAACAAGGATAGCCTATTCAACTAACAACTTCAGTATGCAATATAAAACCATTTTCAAATAGAAGCCCAAACCACACATACACCACCAAAAAAAGCACAAATCTAACAAGCAACAAATTATATTAGAATATCATTCACACAAAGCCATAAAAACACCCAAACAATTTTATATGTATATATAAATACATAACTCTATAAATCTTTTTGCACCAATTTCAGTTTACAATATAACAACGTTTTCATATAGAAGCTCAAAACATACATAGACATTCTAAAAAACACATATTATTAAAACCTAAAATACTACAACAAAATTGTATACGCACCTAGACAAGAATAGAGCACTTTAGCCATCTCAAAAGCCTATGAGAAAATTTCAAATTTCAATTCACTCCCAATTTTTATACAACAGCTTGGCAAGTCTCCTGCTTGTAACTAAAGTTTCAGGATGCAACACGACATCATCATGTTTTTTTACCATGTCTAAAACCACCTGAAGATAAGTGAGACCCATACTTGCAAAGCTTTGATGTAGCATCACATGATTGATTGATTTCTAGAACTAAGGGATACATTTCATTCATGTATGTGTAGTCATCATCAGGAATAACAATTACAAAGTCACAACTATGGATACAATGTTATCAAAAATATTGGACAGTAAATCAACATGCATAAGTCTAAGATCAACAACAGCTATTGCAGCCATACTTGTGCAGCTTTGATGTAGCTTTGATGTGACATCACATGATTGATTGCTTTTCAGAACTAAGGCATACATTTCATTTCATTTGTGTATGGGTAGTCATCATCAGAAATAACAATGGTAAAGTCACAACTATGGATACAATGTTATCAAAAATATTGGACAGTAAATCAAAAGTGTAAGTCTAAGATCAACAACAACTATTAGCACAACCATTGGAATGGCTATTAGCATACACAACATTTCAGTTACAATATAACATTATTTTCAAATTAAAAGAGTAAGCCATACAACACCTTCTATAACAGCACAAATCATTAAAACCTAGATAATTACAACAATATCATATATATATATATATATATAACAAATTCAATTTATAATAACAGCATTTTCAAAATAGAAGCTCAAACCATATATACACCTTCTAAAAAGCACAAATCTAAAAAGTAACAAATTACATTAAGATTAAATACTAAAACTTAAATAACTACTTTAGACAACAAAATCATACACTCTTCGCAAAGTAAAACCATGCAGACACCTTCCAATGATGCAAACGATTAAATACACAAATATCACATAAGAAGGCATAAGGAAAACAACACAAACAAACCAAAACATACATAAGAAAGCAGGCATATAAATACCTACTGTATGAGGCAAACAAAATAATACAAAGCCGTAAACACGGTTTCCTACATAGACCCGAACCAAACACATAAATCATTGCAAAGAAAGCACGCCCAACGGCAGAGAAATAAAATAGAAAGCCAAAAAAAAGCACGACGTGAGTATTTCACATACCTTTTGTGGGCTCGGCAGCAGGCTCCACGGCCATATTTGCGTCCTCCTTAAGATCTTCCACGGCTATCACCTTTGGCTCTTCCTTCACCTCTCTTTCTACGACAATGGCAGACTCCTCGGCCTTGACCGCCTGCTTTGGCTTCGCCACAGCCTTCTTTGGAGCCGGTGAAGCTGTGCTCTTCTTTGCTGCACGAGGCGGCATGGCTGCTGTTTTCTTCTTTCTTCCTCTTACAAATCCTTTGGAATCCCCTTAGGGTTTTGGTTGTTTTGATAGGGTTGCTAGGGTTTCCGCTTGTTTGTTTGTCTGTTCTTCCACGAGAAACGCCCTTCCGAGTTACTTAAGCCACAAACATACAACCACAACGTAAATGCTGGGGAAGCGAGAAAGAAAGATAGAGTTAGGGTTTGGACTACAGCAGGAAAGTTATAGTAGTTAAGAGGCGGTGTATGTTTTATTGCGAGGTTTTATGGTTTGGAAGAGAGATAAGAGCGTGAGTAATGAGTTTAGTAGTTTAATACGTTTTCGGTGAGATATTTTTCAATCGACCGACATGAGAAAAGGTCACTAGAATCACAAATCAATTATGTTGTACCGTTGTTCGATGAAATAATGACCGTCTTATGAGCAACAAATTTAAATTTAAATTTAAGGTGGAGATAATAGAAGATATTAATTGGTTTTCTTATGTAAGAAAGTATATGGTTAAGAAAAAGAGGACAAAATATGTTATTATTATTATTATATAAATATTAGTATAAATATATTTATTAAAATTTATGTAAAAAATCTGAGAGATATCATTTAAATAATAAATTTATCATAAATTTTTTAATATTATAAACTTTAAATTCTATGAAAATAATTAAATTTTTTGAGTTATCTTGTGAGGATAATTCAATCTCTCTTGAGTGGTTTTATAGTGAGACAAAATTTAGAAATATAATAGACATTATATGTTGGATATTGAAAACTCTCTGAATCAAAATTGTTAGTGCATGGAAAAGTCATTAAAAATCCGTTAAATAAAATGGAAAACAATTTATTGTGTTAATGCATGCAACAAATGAGACTTAGTATGATAATTGTTGTTAAATTGCGTAAATGTTATGACAATGGGCACCATCTAGAGCATCCTAATGGTTAAATAGACCATGCCATAAATATAGTACGGTGAGTAATGAAATATGAAATAGACGAGGGTTAGGTATACTGAATTCAATCATAGACAAACTCACACAAATCTAATTCTTACTTCTTTTCTCCGTCTTTTTTGTTTTCTTTCTCTCACCCTTCGATCTATTTACTCTTCTCATGTCATTCTGTAAAAATCTCACAAAAATTTGCTTCAAACCTGGCGTCTCTCTCTCAAATAGAAACACTATTATTATAATTTTAGACTATATTGTTTGCAATTGCGAATGGGAAAACGAATCACTTCCTCTTCAATGCATTAATCTGTCAGCTCTAGTTCATGTGTAACTGTCATTTTCTATTATGGATAAAATATATTATTATTATTAAATAAATATTAAAGAGAGTGGGGGTTCATCACCTAGTGTGTTGGTTAAGTGGTGGTGTTGTTGTTGTCCTCGCCCAGGTTCAAACCCTCATTGGGCCATTGTGATCATGAGCTTGTGCCTTCATTGATCTAATGTTCTCACGGGTTTGGCCCCCAGGTTTGTAATAAGGGGATGAGGTCCCCCATTTGTGGCCTCACTGGTTCATAGCTCCAAGTTAAAAATGTTTCACGTGGAGTCAGAAGGCTTGTCATGTCAGCATCACTAGTCCCGTTAAAAAGTTTACTAGGCACTTAGAGAGAGAGAGTATTTTTTTATTAAAATAATACAAATAGAGAGGTGGTTGTCAATCAGGTTGTTTCATATCTATATGTCCTTATAGTTGCTCTCAGATATTTATTGAATAGAGATAATAATTAAATATATCAATAGTCATATTTATTATATTATATAGTTAGTGTATTAAGATGTACTTGTAATTAATGGAATATTTACTTAAACTGTAAAAAAACAATTTTATTTTAAAATGGTAATATAAAGTCCTATAGGAATTTTAGATAGAAAGGGATTGAAGAACAATGTTGATTGAAATGTTTAGAAATGAGAGGTTGTCATTGTGTATAGATGATCCTCCTTCCCCTCTCTAAGGGAGACATGTGCATTTTCTTACATCTGGGTATACCATTGGTAACTAAAGGTCAAGGAGATATGTAGATTCACAAAACATCAAGCACATGAGATGTACTTAGCACCAAGCCTTGATGATAAATATCTTTGATGTTTGTTGATGGTCTTTCAATGTGAAACATCAAGAAACTTATGGATTCTTAAAGCTCACTTCATGTTGAGTGACATTTACTGGCTGATGTAGCCCCAAAAACCCTCAAGAACAATTACTCAGAAAAATGTACAACAAAATTGCAGAATTCAAATTCTTCATTAAACTTCTCCAACTTATTCTACCTCTACAATGAAACAAAACTCCTACTTATTACAATTCCAAAAATTATCATATTTGGCAGATTTTCAGGAAAAACATATTTTTCCATTTTTGGTAATTTTCAAAACTCATCCTATGAATCCTGATTTTTCCCAAGAAAATCTCCCAACGAAGGCAAGATGAATTTCCAACTAATCCACGAAATCAGAAACACAATTTTGGATTTATTACAAAAAACAAAACTCAAAAAACTGGAAAGAAATAGAAAAAGCCAATTTTGGAGGTCAAGATGAAATTTCAAGCTCCCAAAAAATGTCGAAATGGCCACCAACAAAGTTGGCTGAGTTGGAATTGTCATTAACTCTTCTTCACGCATCTGCCTATAAAATTTCATCCAAAACCCACATCTGAGTCAAAAGTTATGACCTTCTGAAGCTCCTACATCATTCTCCCCTGCTTGAAAAGAATGGAGCTCCTGCAAGTTCTGGTTCTCAAACTGATTCCATTTAGGCTCATCTAGCTTCTTCAAATCCCATTCTGTAATCGAGGTGCTATCTGTTGGTGCCAATCCTTCCCACTGCATAAGATATTTGTGGTAATCACCTTAACGAGTTTGAATTGTACTCTTGTCTAGAACCTGTGCAACCTTTTCCTTTTTCTTGATTGGGACAGTGTGTGTCCAATCCACCTCATCCTCATTTTCAACAGAGGCATCATCACCATGGAAAGTATATAAATCAAAGATGTTAAACACAGGAGAAATATCAAAACCAGTGGGGAGCTCTACCTCATAAGCATTATCATTAATCTTCTTCAGAATCTTGTAGGGACCAATTTTCTTATATTTTAGTTTGTGATAAGTCCCGGTAGGAAACCTCTCCTTGCGTAGATAAACCATCACTAGATCACCTGCACTAAAAACCTGATACCTTCTAGTAGCATATGTAGAAGCTTTATACCACTCATTGTTGTCTTGTAACTTATGTCTTACATTTGCCTGCAACTGGAAGAGTTGTTCAACAAAGGCTTCTTCAAAGTTATGTCTTGTAACTTATGTCTTTCTATTGTTTAAGTACCTTGGTTGGTCTTTTTTCAAAGTAAAGATACATGGAAAAAGTGGGTGTCCGAGAAATCTTCTAAGAAACTATGAACAAAATGTCAATGGCAAGTTACCAATTGGTTTAGTTTCTAACAATGAGTGAACAGAATGAAAAAAACTGTAATTGGTCCAAATCATTCTTCTTTTCGATGTAAGTAAAATCTTTGTGCTCTATGTGAGGCTCTCCATTTTTTTGCACTTTTAATGCGGGAAATATTAGATTGAATTGTTACTACAACAGTGAATCCCACATTTTTTAAATTTCAATTGCAGGTCCTGGCCATCCTCCGAAAAATCCTCAACATTGCAACTCATTTGTTTCTAGAAAGAAGCAAAGGAGACAAATCTTTAGAGACATTTGCTAAGGAAAAGAGTTATTAAGGGGGTTGTCATGTTTGATTGCCATGAAACTATCTTATGTATACAATGCATTTTGTTATAGAACTTCTTTCTCAGCTATTGTTTGTAGTATGTGGATGGATCCACCATTTGGGAAAATTTTGGCAATGTGTACATGTATGTAACAATGTTCCCTATTTTGATGACATATTTTGCACTAATTTAACAATGTTATATATATTGCAATAAATTCACAATGTTCCCTATTTTTGTGACATATTTTGCACTAATATATATATATATATATATATATATATATATAAAATTTCACAATGTTCCCTATTTCTTTTGTATGTTATGATCTAATTCTGGTCCATCAAATTCAAATAATGTTATTATCCTGATCTAGATTAATAATATTCATAAAAAGTTTGAAATGTTGCTACAATTGTGTCATGTTTTTGTATTCAACTCCTTTAACATGGTTTCTTGTGTGCCTTTTTAATTATATGATGTTTTCACTTTGCGAGGTGTTCACAAATTTCAGTAGATGTGATGTTT
>JAGRRI010047332.1:0-22027 GCA_018584345.1 Thuja plicata | reverse complement strand
AAAAAATTTAAAAAAATTATAGGCATAAACTAGATCCAATTTTACACATTTCATTAGTTTACATCATTTTCAAATTCTAAACACAAATATCACTTTTATGTCGTTAAAGTTCAACAGTTTTGCATGTGGTGGTCCTCTTCCTTTGTTAAAGTGTGACACAGGTTTGTACTTTTACCCATGTAGACAAGATGACAAAACTGTCATTGGTACAAAATGGATATTCAGAAACAAACTGAATGAGAATGGAGAGGTCACAAGAAACAAAACAATATTAGTATGCAAAGGGAATGCACAAGAAGAATGTATTGACTATGGAGAAACCTTTGCACCCGTTTCTAGACTAGAAGGATTTATAACTTTACTTGCTTATGCTGCATTCAAAGGATTCAAGGTATACTAAATGGATGTCAAATCCATAATCCTAAATGGAATACTAGAAGAAGAGGTATAGATTGAACAACCAGAAGGGTTTGTTGATCCTGACAAATGAAACATGGTTTTTAGACTACAAAAAGCCTTGTATGGAGTGAAACAACCACCAAGAGCATGGTATGAAAGACTTCACTCCTATCTCATAAGTATTGGATTTGTAAGAACAAGTGAAAATAGTAATCTATATTTAAAATAAGATACTAATGATAACATTTTGATTGCTGAAATATTTGTTGATGATATCATATTTGGAGGTAATGATATGTTATGTAAATCATTTGCTAATGAAATGAGAAAAGAGTTTGAAATATCAATGTTTGGGGAGATGAAATTCTTTCTTGGTCTATAGATTGTTCAACATGATGCAAGGATATACATCACACAGTCCAAATACATCAAGGAAGTGTTAGAATAGTCCCAAAGGATAACTAAGAGGGGGGGGGGGTGAATTAGTTATAAGTTTATTTGATTCTTTAACCTTATTAACTCGAGAATATAATAAAGAAAATGCACATTCAGATAACACAATAGATAACAACACAATTTGGTTACGGGGAAACCAAATGGTAAAAATCCCAATGGGAATTAGTACCCACAATGAACTATACTTGTTTATAGTAATCCCTGTTAGAAGATATTTCAACCCTATTAGGAGTTGTACTTTGTAATGCAATAAGTAGAGTGACCTAGTTAAGGGTTATACCTTGTTAGGAGTCTTTTACAAATAACCCTATTAGGGGTGGTGGACTCACTGTCCAAAAGCTCACTGCTTAATGGTGAAGGCTACAACCTTCTATAAAATGGATATGCACTATATCTGATGATGAATTGTAGAGTAGACCTGCTGTCTTGATCAATTCCAATGTATTGTAATCTTCCACTGCTTCTTCCAATAGACCCTTGATGAATTAAACACAACTGATATTCTACTCTATACATTTTCTATCTCTTTTTGTATCATTCACACTTAGCGTATCACAAATAACATGCTATAAGTATCTCCCTCAAAGTATGAGATCATGGGACCTGTTAGAAAACTCTTCATAACATCTTTGTCAGCTTTACTAATCATGAAAGCATAATTACAACCGCACAAATATAAACTGAATAGACGTGACACTTTACTAAGTCGGCCTCACCAAATTAACTCTAACTTTGCAATCTTCTTGAAACACGTTTGGTGCCTTTAGATTACTATCATCAACTCATAACTAATCATGAATATACACATACATATCCTGAAGATAGGTGCAAATCAAGAACTAATGCAATACATCGGCTCTGTACAGACAAACTCTAGAAACTGTAACTGCCACATAACAGAATTACTCAACACAGCTGAAACTTCATATCTGAGTCTGCGTGTATCAACATAACATAGTAAACATGTCTGCAACCCGAATATATCCATGTAAGGCTTGATATCATCATTTTTATAAGTACATACAGAATCACTATTGTATATTATATGTTGTCATCAATGACAAACATACAAGCAACTAGCTGCCAGAAGTAAATCTCCAACAATCTCCCCCTTTGACATTGATGGAAACATATGAGATTATAAACATCTTCAGCACCTTATGTCTTCTTTCTTTTTAAAATCTTCTCAATATCCTCATCAAAGATTCCTCTACACTGCTTCAGTTCTTCTAACTATTTTTATACTCCCCCAGAGTATATGCTCCCCCTTACTATATACTCCCCCTTTGACATCAATGGAAAATGATGCCATAAGAAATTAAGCACAGGTACTACTCTAGAAGTAGAGTAGTCAACCATTCATCAGTCACTATGGACTGATGTTATTGCTACTTTATCTAATCAGACTCAGGAGAAGGAATTACTCCCAACTTCTCCCTGAGATACTCAAAAGTATCTTTTGATAAAGGATTTGTGAAAATATCTGCCAACTGTTCCTTGGTGCTCACATAATCCAATTTTACTTCATTATCTGTAGCTTTTTCTCTAAGAAAATGGTATTTGATCTCAATGTACTTTGTCTTTGCGTGCATCATAGGGTTCTTGGACATGTTGATAGTACTGGTGTTATCACAGTGAATAACAATAGGATAGTCAACCTGTATACCAAAATCTTTAACCATCTGTTTGATCCAAACCATTGTTGAACAATAATGTTGTTGCAACATATTCAGCTTCTGCTGTTGAGTGAGAGATACAATTCTGCTTCTTTCTTACCCAAGAAACCAACCTATCTCCATGAAATACTTCTCCTCCAGAAGTACTCTTCCTATCATCAAGACAACCTGCCCAATATGCATATGTATACACATGAAGTTGTACATTATCTGAATTAAGATACCATAAACCATAGTCTATAGTTCCTTTTAGATATCTAAATATTCTCTTTATTGCCATTAGGTGATTCTATTTTGGTTCAGCTGCAAATCTTCCAACAATGCCAATTGCATTAGATATGTCTGGTCTATATTGAGCAAGATATATAAGTTTTTGAATCATAGATTTGTACAATGTCTTGTAAACTTCTTAGGAGTCATCTTCTTTAGAAAGCTTGCTTCCTGTTATCATGGGAGTGCATAATAGTTTACAGTCTTCCATCTTGAAAGTTTTCAATATTTCCTTCACATATTTGGACTGATTTATGAATAGTCCTTTATCTGTCTATTTTAAATTCAATCCCAAAAAGTATTTTATAGGACCAATCATGCTCATTTCAAATTCATTCTGCATTTCTTTTTCAAATTCTGCACTAAGCTTGTCATTACCTCAAAGATAATGGCATCAACAAATATGGCAACAAGTATTAGTCCATCAGGTGTCTCTCTTATGAGTAGGTTACAATCTGCTGATCCTTTCTTAAATCCAATCTTGGTAAGATAACCATATAGTCTCTCATACCAAGCTCTTGGGGCCTGTTTAAGTCCATAGAGTGCTTTCTTTAATCTGCATAACATATCTGACTTATTTGATAGATTGAATCCTTCAGGCTATTCTATGTATACTTCTTCCTTCAAGTCACCATTCAGAAAAGTTGATTTAACATCCATTTGATATACTTTAGAATCCTTGAATGTTACATACTCCAAGAATAACTTGATGGCTTCTAGTCTTCTCAGAGGGGAAAATGTGTCAGTATAATCTATCCCTTCCCTTTGTGCATATCCTTTACACACTAGTCTTTCTTTGTTTCTAACCACTGTACCATCTTCATTCATATTGTTTCTGAATACCCAATTTGTTCCAATCACATTTTTGTCACTAGGTCTGGGAACCAATTCCCATGTATCATTTCTGATTATTTGATCTAATTCTTCTTCCATTGCTTTCTGCCAATTAGAGTCCTTTCAAGCATCTTCAACATTTAAGTGTTCAATCTGTGAAAGTAAACATACCTCCTCATCTACTGACAGACTTTTTGCTTTTGATCTGGTCAAGACTTTGCTTCTCTAACCTCCAATGATGTCATCCTTTGAATGGTATCTGGATGCGAATTTTGGAACTTTTGGTGTTACATTATCATTAATAACTTCATATACTTCTTTGCTTGATTCAGGTTCATTACATGATACATCAATGCAATCAAACATTGCTTTAATAATAGTGTCTTTACTGTTGGGTATGGGCTCATCCTCAATCATGGGTGCATATTCATAGTATCTTTCTTTCAGAATCATGAACTTTTCATCAATCTTTACGTGAGTGCCTTTAAATATCTTCTTTAATCTCAAATTGAAACATCTGTATGCTTTGCTTTTAGTAGAGTAACCAAGGAAAATACCTTCATCGCTTCTAGCATCAAACTTAACAACACCATCATCTCTCTTGATGTAGCACTTGCTACCAAAGATTCTGAAGTATTTCATAGTAGGTATATTACCAAACCAAATTTCATAAGGTGTTTTATCCATGCCTAGCCTTAGTTGAGTTCTATTGATAGTATAGACTGTTGTATTGACTGCATCTCTCCAATAGGTGTGTGCAAATTTTTCTTCAATAATCATAGTGCATGCTGTATCAAGTATGATCCTATTCCTTATTTATGTTATCCCATTTTGGTGTGGGGTTATGGGTGCACTCAACTATCTTTTAATTCCATGTTATTCACAATAGTCATAGAACTAGTCAGAGGTGAATTCTCCTCCTCTATCTGATCTCATACACTTTAGTTTTAATCCAGATTCATTCTCCACTTTGGCTTTGAATATTTTGAACTTTTCAAAGGCTTCATACTTCTCCTTTAAGAACGCAATTCACATCATTCTTGAAAAATCATCAACAAAAAAAATGAAATACCTTTCTCCATAATATGACCTGGTTTCAGTAGGACCACATAAATATGTATGCATTAAGTCTAACTTGTTTTCAGCTGAGTTCTTCTTGCTTCTGAAAGAACTTCTTACATGCTTTCCCATAATACATTCCTGGCATATTGTTTCATCTGGTCTTGCAATACTTGGAAGATCTCTAACTGATTTGAAATTACTTATCTTTACTATATTATCAAAATTGATATGACAATGTCTCTTCTACCATAACCAACTGTCATCCACTTTTGCAACAAAACAACTTACATCAAAATTGAGCTGAAAAACATTACCTTTTTTTTTTATGCCAATGCAATCATGTGTCCATCTTTGTTTCTAATGATGCATTTGTTGTCTTTGAATTCCAAATGATAACCTTTGTCAAGTAGCTATCCAACACTCAGTAGATTGTGATGTAGTCCATCAACATGTAAAACATCATCTATCTTATTATTTCCATCCAAGGTGATGGATCCTTTACCTATGATAGGTTTGGGAGTGTTATCTCCAAATCTAACCATACCACCTTTGTACTTATCTAGATGAAAAAATTTGTCTTTATCACCTGTCATGTGGTGAGAACATCCACTATCAATGATCCAATCAGTTCTGATGTATGCTTTGGAAATTAAGGCTAACTCAAGTGTTTCCTTATCCTCTTTAATATCCAAATCCTCAAGCAATTTTTCCATGTCTTTGAGGGCAATGAATCCAATTTCATCTTCTCCTGAATCTTCATCAATTACACCTTCTTCAGCATGATAGCATTCCTTTCTATATTTTGGTTTATAATAAGGTTTGAATTTGTTTACTCTTGTAGGACACTTGGATGAAAAGTGACTAATCTTGTTGCATGAAAAGCATTTGAATGGAAGTTGTCCTTCATATTTCCCTTTGCCTTTATTTTCTATTTTAGAAATCATAGTTATGATTTCTTCTATTTCTTCATCAACTTCTTCTTTCTCATTATTGGTAGAGATGTGAGATTTCTTATCATGGACTGATGCTTTGAAAGTTGTTTAACCTTTAGGTTTAGTCTTCAATCTTGATATCTCAAATGCAGAGATTTTACTGATCAAAGTCTCTCTTTTGAAGTCTTGTGAAAATTGCATAGTTTCCTCTAGAATACTAATCTTGTTCTCATAGTCTTATGTTAGAGTAGTCAACAACTTTTCCATTATATCTTCTTCTGATATTTCTCCACCATTGTTTCTGATTCTAGAAACTCCTTCATTTATCCTCCTATTTTAGTCTCTAATGTTCTCTTCAGGTAACATCTCAAGACTATTGTATTTATTTTTCCATGTCTTCCTGCACACATTCTTAGCTTGAATATCTCCCTCAAACATGTCTTCTAAATACTTCCATATAGTGTATACCTTGTCTAATTTCTTGATCTAAGAAAATTCACTGTCGGATAGAGCACTTATAAGGGATTATTTGGCAATTGCATTAGCTGTGAATGTCTCCTTTTGTCTGATAGTAGCATCATCTTTTGCAAGGTCTTTAAGTGAGGGTATAACAACTTCTTGTGTGGCTATCTCAAAGAAGTCAAAACCTACACACTGTAGATGTGTTATAATTTTATTCTTCCAATCCAGATAATTTTCTCCATTGAACTTAGGACTCTCTTTTCTGAAATATGCCATCTGATCTACCTTAAGCTATTAAGATTTCTCCTCAAGGCACTTGACTCTGACACCAATTTTTAGAATAGTCCCAAAGAATAACTAAGAGGGGGGGGTGAATCAGTTATTATTTTGTTTTTTTCTTTAACCTTATTAACTCCCAAATATAGTAAAGCAAATGCACATTCAGATAACACAATAAATAACAACACAATTTGGTTATGGGGAAACCAAATGGTAACAACCCCAGTGGGAATTAGTACCCACAATGAAATATACTTGTTTATAGTAATCCCTGTTAGAAGATATTTCAACCCTGTTAGGAGTGGTACTTTACAATGCAATAAGTATAGTTACCTGGTTAAGGGTCAGACCCTGTTAGGAGTCTTTTACAAATAACCCTGTTAGGGGTGGTGGACTCACTGTCCAAAAGCTCACTGCTTAATGGTGAAGGCTACAACCTTTTGTAGAACAGATATGCACTATATCTAATGATGAACTATAGAGTAGACCTATTGTCTTGATAATTTCTAATGTATTGTAATCTTCCACTTCTTCTCCCAATAGACCCTTGATGAATGAAACACAACTGATATTCTGGTCTATACATTTTCTGTCTCTTTTCATATCATTCACACTTAGCGTATCAAAAATGAATTGCTATAAGTATCTCCCTCAAAGTATGAGATCATGGGACATGTTAGACAACTCTTCATAACATCTTTGTCAACTTTACTAATCACGCAAGAATAATTACAACCGTGCAAATAAAAAATGAATAGACATGATACTTCACTAAGTCGGCCTCACCAAATTAACTCTAACTTTACAAAATTCCTGAAACACATTTGGTGCCTTTAGATAACTATCATCAACTCATAACTAATCATGAATATACACACGCATATCTTGAAGATAGTCATAGCTCAAGAACCAATGCAATATGTCCGCTCTATACAGACAAACTCCAGAAACTGTAATTGCCACATAACAGAATTACTCAACACAACTGAAAATTCATATCTGAGTTTGCGTGTATGAACATAACATAGTAAACATGTCTGTAATGTGAATATATCCATGCAAGGCTTGATATCATCATTCTAATAAGTACGTATAGAATCACTACTGTATATTATATGTTATCATCAATGACAAACATACAATCAACTAGTTGCCAGAAGTAAATATCCAACAAGAAGTTCTCAAGATATTCAAGATTGAAGACTCCAAGCTAGTTGGAAAACCTATGGAAACTGGATGCAAGATGACAAAGGAAGACAAATCAACTGAGGTAAATAAGACCCTATAAATATTTATGATTGGAAAACTCATGTATGTTGTTCATACTAGACTAGATATAGCATATTCAGTTGGAATAGTTGCAAGATTATTTTCTAATCCCAAGGAATCACACATGACTGTTGTCAAAAGAATTCTGAGATATCTAAAGAATACTGAGGACTATGGCTTATGGTATAAAAGAGAAGGACAATTTGAGCTTCAAGTCTATATAGATGTTGTTTGGGCTTGAAACTTAGATGACAAAAAGAACACAATAGGAGGAGCATTTTTCATGGGTGACATACTTATCATGTTGCATGGATAAGTAAGAAGCAAGGATGGATCTCACAATCTAGTGCAGAATAAAAATATGTGGTTGCTGCTGTAAACTTCTCAAACATTGCATGGATCAAACAATTACTGGAAGGTATGAATATGAAAATTCTTGAGCTACTGATTATCTATTGTGATAATTCAAGTGCAATACACATCTCAAAGAACCCAGTCATGTATGAAAAAACAAAACATATTGCTATGAAGTATCATTACTTAAGAGAACAAGTGCAAGAGAAAGAGGTAATACTAGAATATGTAAAATCCAAGGAATAATTAGCAGACATATTCACAAAGCCATTCCCTAAAGATACATTTGAGTACCTGAGAAAGAGACTATGGGTCTGACTCTTGTCTGTTGGTCAATAATCAGAAGATCATTCATGTTTATGAAAGAAAAGATATGGAATACAAAGATATATTAGTACACAACAAGGTACTTATCTACACAAAAAACCAAAGAAGAATGTTGGCTAATACAGAGCTAAATTGCTGATGGAAAAGAAATTCAAGGAATATATTAAAAAAAGAGAGATTTAGTTTGGCATTGTTGTCAAAGGGGGAGAAGTATCCAAAGGGAGATATGACTTAAGGAAGAGATTATATCCATATGAAATATCTATCAAAAGGAGAGATGTACTTAATGAATATGGAGAGGAATAGTCAAAGGGAGAGAAAACATCAAAGAAATATTCAAAGAAACATCCATTTAAGGGAGAGAAGCTTCTACAAAAAAGGGAGAAAAGGAACAAAAGAGAAACATTGATCAGAAAGGTATTATGAGCTTACAATAGATTTGAAAATCTACAAGTCTAAGTTGTATTTATGAATAGATCATACACTGATTTAGTTTAACCATTGACTTAGAAAATCTCTTAACCCAGTATGATCTAACCATCCTTTATATACATCCCAAGGAGTATCAATTTTTTTTCATGAAGATACCCTAGTGAATGCCCGATATCAAGTGATAAATTGTTAGTTTTAAATCCTCTAACAAGGTTGCACTTAACAGCATCCTTTTAACCTTTAACAGGGTTGGCTCTTCACTGGGCTTACTTACTAAGAGTGAAAATTTTGGGTTACCGGTCCCAAGTGGTTTTTCCCCTAATAGGGTTTCCATGTTAAAAATCCATGTGTCAAATATGTATATGGTTCATTGCTTTAATTTTTTTCTTTACACATTACTAAAACATGATTGATCAGTAAACATTAAGCTATTTACTATATTTCAGTAAAGGCTAAGACTGCTATTCGGTAAAGCTTAAGAAAAAGGATTATTAGTAAACTCTGGGCAGTAATTATTTGATAAGATTATTTAAAAGCATACATCTTGTAGGAATGAAGATAGCTAGAGGTTTACATATGTGGTATAAAGTTTGATTGAATCATTGGCTTAATGTTTTAGGCCATTGATTCACCCCCCCTCTCAATTATTCTAACAAGTTACTCATCCAGATTGTCACTCAGGTTGGTGGCCCAATCAAATCTAGCCTTGCCTCCCTTTATCTTTTCTATTAGCAGGATCATCCAGTTCTTGAGTTGGATGGACTGAGGGAGTCCATGTTCTCAACTGATCATTGTGACTGTCACTTAGATATCATCCTTCAAGTACCCTCTCCTTAGGTCTATTTTATCCAACATATTCTTTGGGAGAGGCTGGATGAGGTAGTCTTGATTTGCAATTTAATAATCCTCATGGGTCTTGTTTCTAAACCACCTCAAGTCCTTCTCTATAGATAATTCATAGAACTTATCAACACCTTTTTGAAGATGGAAGAAATCTTCAATCATGTCTAGTCTGATGTAAATAACCACCTGTCATTCTCTATTTTTAACCACTCTCTCCTCTAGTGTGTAATTCTTTTCCACGGTCATGATGATCTCACAGGAATGGACTGATATAGGGTGTGTTGTTGCATTGACCAGGCTTGCAAAGACTAGGGAGGTGCAATCTTCAGTTCTCCCTACTAGTTGGGAACACCTCACCAAGAATTCATTCTAGTCCATGTTCTCTATGTCTTTATCTATGATTTCCTAGTGTTTATTCCCAATCATGGAAGGGGGATGATATCCTTTATACAAGTACTCCATTGGTGATACTATTCACTTTTCAGGCATTCCTACAAGGAAACATGCAAACATCAGTATCTTATTGAAGAAACTACTAAAGAAGAATAGAAATAGAGACTACAACTAAGAAAGCCATAAATGAAACTTCATAACACTTTTCAGCCTTTTAGACTTTCGGACTCTGAAGACAAGATTGGGGTTCTAGAGAAGCAACTATTTTTGGACTTGCGGAGTGCAAAAACTATGGGGAAATTTGAGGTGATAAAGCCCAAAATATGATAGACTTAGGGGGCTAAAGAAATGGATCTTGGTCTTTCAGTATGGGAAGGTTTGAAGAAATTTTTGAAGTGAAAAATGCCAAAATTTCTGGGAGGGGGCAAACTTTTCTTCAGTGTTTTGGTGGTATCTGATTGGACAAAACTCCGAATGTCCAAAATTATGATCCTACACTTAGAAAAATTTAGTTTCTTGTGTGGGAGGGATATTTTCAGCCTTTCAGAGGTTGAAAACCTGTGACTTGGCCACGACCTAGAAAGAAAACCTAACCCTAAAACTAAAAGGGTAAAAAAGAAAAAAAAAAAACCAGAGGCCACAACCTGAATAGAGGTCAAAGTGTGCAAACCCTAGAGACCTAGGAGGGAGAACAAGTGGAAAAAAAAAAAAAAAAGTAGATGAACAAAAAAACTAAAAAATGCTAACCCTAAAACCAAAATACAAAAGGAAGAAGATAAGGGACCAGCCAAAGAAACCCTACCTGCAAAGGCAAGAGGAAAGGGGAAGACAAAAATAGATCTTGATTTTGAGGAGGATCAACTCTGCACAATGAAAGATGAGGAGGTGAGGAAGAAAGTATCGATCATGAAAAGATCTCAAAAATACAGGAGGAATAAAAAATAAGTGAGAAAAAAGAATGCTTGGGATTCTTTTATAGCCCATAGGGTGATGTCACCCACTTCTGGGTTTTGGAGGCTGAAACCTCAAAATCTAGTGACCACTCCCATTTTGGTGACTGAAACACAGAAAGGTGTGGGCTCATCTTTTCACCTTTTTGGTTTTTTAGCATTTTTGAGGTTGGAGGACCTCTTGATGTTTGAAACACCAAAAGTAGGAAAGGCTAAAAAGTAACCTTTCATTCTAAATAGACCCCCGAAATTAGTGTTCAAGGAACAAGGGGTGGGACTAATAAAAAACAAAGAAAAAGAGGGGGTGCCCATGGTCAGAGGACCAAAAATTGGGTGTGTTATAATCATCCTTGTCTATTTGGTTTTCTAGGGCTGGATATATGTAGGAGAGTTCTTCTTCTCTTTGAAACAATTTCTTATTTTCGTGCCTAAGCCATATCACGACCTTTGATCTGTGTAGTTCTATATTTAGGTATATATTGTCCTCTTTGGGTAACCCAAGAAATGATTAGGCTGTGATACTTGGATTTTATGATCGCAACCATTGTTTGGGTCATTTTTATTGACTAGTTCACTTGTTTCTTTTATCTTGAGTTACTATCCTTTTCCACCTACTTGCACATTCACTAGACATGGGTTCTGGGATTTGTGGGTACCCGAATTAATGTGCTAGTGCTGGTCTCAACTGAAAAATACTGGAGAAACCAATACTCTTGGGTGTCATTTCTTAGTGTTCTTTGTTATTAGGATGACCAAGCATCAAAAATATTTCTGATTGTCAATGGAATATACCGTCGTTTATGATTTTGGGAACGTTCTCTACACTGTATATTTCTTTGGAAAATTTAACCAAGAAATACCTCTACTCAAATTTTAAGGACCACTTGGAATGAGTCTAAGACACATTAACCCAAATAAAAAGGAAGCAAGGAGATCGATAAAAGGAGGGGAACAACCAGGGATGGAAGAAACATACTGACAATGGGAAAATGGATAAAACAAAGAAAGAAAAGAAAAAAGAAAATAAAATGATAAAAACAATGATACAAGGGATGAAGGGTAGTCCCGCTTACGATCTAAAATAGTGTTTGAAGGATTTCCCATTGAATATAAATCGTATCAAATCTGTATCTAAGGCATTGATCCTGAAAGCATTTTCCCCCAAGATCTCTAACATCTGATAGGGGCCTATCCACAATTTTTGAAATTTGGTGTGGTGGCCCGACTTTTCTTTTGACTTGTCTCACATAAGGACAAGGTCAGAGATCCTGAAATATTTAATGTTAGTTCTCTTATCAAACCACCACTTGAATATGGCTTGGTTCTTTGACACATTCTCTAGGTCCAAATTTATTTTCTCCTCCAGACTGAGGAGGTTCATGAGTCAAACCTGCACTCGATCTTTGCCTCCCACGTATTGGTCCATAAATCTCAAGATTGAGATTTTAAATTTCATAGGGAAGACCAGATGAAATCCATAGACCAATTGGTATGGGGATGTCCCCAAGGTGTTCTTAATCCTCACTCGGTCAATCCACAAAGCATATTTTAGTTGTGTGTGACAATCTCCGGGGTTGTCACCTAGGAGGTGTTTAATCACTATCGTCAGGTTCTTGTTTGTGGACTCGGCTATGTCATTGCCTTATGGATAGTAATTAGAGGAAAATTTGAGAATTACCTAATTTTCAAAGGCCCACTTAGTGTGCGAGGGAGAGGAAAAAGAGGGAGCAATATCACATACCAGATAGAATGACATCCCAAACCTAGTTATGATGTGCTTCTCTAGGAACCTGGTTACCACTTCCGTGGTGCAATTCTTTAGTGCCTGGGCCTCCATCCAGTCCATACAGTAATCAGTAGCTATTAGGATGAACTTATGACCTACAGATGAAGGGGGGTTAATCATTCCAAAAAAATCCAAACCCCATTGGGAAAATGGACATACCTCGTATACTGGTTGTAAGGGCATTGCCAGATTTTTCTCTCGAGTTGTACTTATCTGGAAAATTTTAAATGATCTTACATTTTCACTACTATCTTTGATCAATGTTGGCCAAAAATACTCTACTCTCAAGATTTGGTGGGCAGTTGCTTCAGCTGACCTGTGTCTTGTAACGTATTTGTCATGGAAACCTTCTAGCACTTGTTTTACTTTGAGTTTGTCTAGCCATCTCAGGTACAGAACTTCATAATTGAAATTATATAGCTAACCATTATTCATAATTTTGGAGTCACTCTTGATTTTAAAATCCCTTCTCTATGATATATTCATCCCCTTGAGGAAGCAGTTCTATAGTAGGTAATATACTACATCTTGATACCATATATTTGTGATCACGCCCTGATCAGTGTAAGTTTGGCATATTAGACCCTCTTCTACTTCAGAGATTAATTTTTTCAGGCCTTGGCCTCTTACTAATTTTATTGGTTGGATCTTGAGGTTAAATTCGTGTAGGATGATCATCCACTTTCCTCTTTTCTCTCTTAGTTCGTTCTACATAAACAAATATTTCACGGTCGCGTCGGGGGCTATCCCGAAGACTTTGCTCCTCAGGATGTAGTGCCAAATTTTTTTCACTTCTTTGAATAAAGAAAAATATTGTTTGTATAGGTTGGGGTACCTAACTTTAGTTTTTTTAAGGGGAAAACTCATGAAGGCAATTGGTCTCTCATTTTCCCCATCCTTCTTTTGTGTGAGGATGCCTGCGCAAGAGTGTTTTGATGCGAAAGAATATACATTGAAAGGGATAGTGTAATCTGGACTAACAAGGACATGGGACATAGTGATTTATTAATTGATCTCCTCAAATGAATTTCTCACTAGGGGAGTCAACTTAATTTTAGCATCTTTCTTTAGCATGTTGTTGACTGGCTTTACTATTTGAGAAAAACTGCTAATGAACTTCCTCACAAAGGTTAGCTTCCCAAAGAAGGATTTGAACTCCTTGTCATTGTGAGGTGGTGTCAGCTTGAGAATGGATTGGACCCATTTGGGTTCAATTAATATCCCTATTTCTGAAATTATGTGCCCTAGAAACTTTCCTTCTGCGACTCCATTTACACATTCCTTGGGATTAAGAGAAATCTCGTACTTCCTGCATCTTTGAAGGAATCTTCTTAGATCTCTTATATGATTGGTTCATTGTTTTGAAAAAATGTCAGATCGTCCATATAGATGATGACGCACTTTCCAACTAGCCCATTTACAGTAGTGTCCATTTCTCTCTATAAAGTAGCCCCGGAGTTGATTAAATCAAAGGGCATCCATCGATAGGCAGATGTCCCCCATTTGGTGGTGAATGTCATCTTTAGCATGTCTTCCTCTTGTACCATAAATTGATTATAGCCTTAATAAAAATCTAGGAAGGAAATCATTTGGGAACCATTTACTACTTTTAGTACTTCTTTGAGAGAAGGGAGTGGGTAGTTTTCTTTCTGAGAGGCTTTTTTTAGATTTTGGAAACACCAGCACAATTTGATCTCACCAGTCTTCTTTCTCATGGGTACCAAGTTTAGTACCCATGTGGAGTGTCGAATTGGGAATATGATGCTTGCATCTAGTAGCTTCTGGACTTCTTTTTGTATCAGGAGATCAATAGTAGGTTTAATGGGAGGTTGGTGCTATTGAAATGGTTTGGAGTCTAGTTTCAGTGAAATATTGTGCACTATGACCGAGGTGTCATATTTTTTAGTTCCTCATAACTCTAGGCTATGACATCTTGATATTTAGTAAGGAGTTGGACCATCCTCTCCTTCTCTTCTTTCGTACATACTTTCCTGATGTGGACCTCTCTTGGCTCATCCTCCATGCCAAGGTTGTATGTTTTGTATTCTTTACCATTGGGTGGTATGTCTAGGCGTCTTGTCATAGCAGTCACCTCACTGTCAAAAATTCTTTCTAGTTCCACCATTCATTTTAGTATGGAATTGGCCCTCAGGTTTGTAATTCCTTGATCATCCAAGACCTCTAGGATGACTTCTTCTCCGGCCTCTTCCTTCCCTTCGTCTATAATTTTCTTTTTGAACACACCTACACACATGCTAAACTCAAGGATGTGTTGGTCATCTTGAAAGACTAGGAAATTGGTGATGTTATCCGGGATAGCTAGGGTGTCAATGAGTTCAACTGAGAAATTCTTTAGTTTATATTTCTTCATTGGGTTTAATGAACTGGCGAATAAAACTAGGGCATCGATGATGACAATTTTTCTTCGTGGGATGGATTTCATGTTGAATGCGTCAAATGCTTTGATAAAGTCCCATGCCCTATTTTGGTAGGCTAAGAGTCTCTTATAATTGTAATAATATTGACTACAGATTTTTTTTATGATTATTTGCGAGTCTCCTTCTATTTTCAAGGCTTTTATTCCCTTCTCATGAGCCAGGAGGAGTCCACCAACTAGCACTTTGTATTCTGCAACATTGGTAGTGCATAGAAATCGTAACCGATAAGAAACATAGAAATACTTACCTCTTGGTTTTATATTTTCAATCCCCATGCTTGCTTCTTTTTAACACTTGGACTCATTGAAATGTAATTTCCATATTTGGACTATTTTGTGGGGTTTGACTTGGTTCAGACATTTCCTGAGAATCCCCATGTTTTGAGCTTCTGCTTCTTTCCCCCACCACTATATGAGGAAGTTAAATATTCTATCCTTAACCCCTAAATATTTTAGAGTTTCAAGGATTTAGTACTTTCACCTTCTTGGTCTTCCTATATCTTTCTATGGGGTGGACACACACCATCATCTGAAGTGCTCCAATCACTGAATACGTTCAAGGTAGGGCTCTTGTCATCTGAATCTGACCCACTATATTGACTTTGGGTTAGAGTGTCTAGGTTAAAGAGGCTATCTTCATTTGGCATTGTTTCACCTTCATTTTATACCTCAAGACTTTCCTTTTCTATCTCAGGCCTTTGTAGGATTTTTATTGGTAGGACAATTTGAGTTAACACTCACGACAGTGCATCTTGGTAACTGGTGCATGCCAATTATGAATGACTTACTTGGTGCAACTAGTAGTACCCTAGAAACATGAGGATGTTAGGGTCTTCATCCCTCCCTAGGTGCTATAGGCTTGTCATCATGCAGCTAAAAAATTTGTGAAAGATGTCATCGTTGATGTTGAGTTTTTGTAGGCCCTGTAAGAGATTCTGATCTTGTTCTTAAACCTCTTTGATTTGGAACATGACAATTTCATCCTTCTAATAGGTACCTAGGTGAGTTTATGTGAACAAAACTTCATTCAGAGCATTATAGTCTCTGATCATCTTGTTTAGCTTCAGCTCAGCATCAATCTTGATCTGATTGTTCAATCTCCTCCATGAAATCTATGGACATTCATCCCCTCAAGCATTTTTTCCATTATTGACTCAGCAACATCTCATAAGTTTTGAGGATATCTACTATGGCACATTGATTTATTATTGTATCCTTGGGTTAGAAACCAATTGGATGTGCATGTCCTTAAGTATGCCAATTACCATGACTTCTATTTTGTCGAGATGGATCACCACTCTATTTGTTGTTTTCAAAACCATCCCCAATTTTTGATAGATGGATAAGGGCATGATGTTACATGAAGCTCATGAATCAATCATGCAGTTGTGTAAGTTTTTTCCAAACATTCACAGAGTGAGTAGGAATGGTGGTACCTTTATCTTTTCTTTCAACATTGTAGGGAAAGCTTCTGAAGTGTTGACATTGGACATGGGGGTCTTCACACTGCTAGCTATTGTACCTTATTTCGAATGGTCCAAGGATTATAGGAGTGCTTCTCTCTGAGAAGGGAACCCTTTAATATTTTAAAACATAGATATGTTCACCTTCATTTTCTCCAATCCTTTGACTGTGATGTATTTATCAGTTGACAAAACCATACTTCTGTAACCATCAAATGTGTTTTGTGGAGATGATGTGGGAGCACTTAGACCTCTAGGTGGCATAGGGTTGTTTCTTGAAAAGGGATCTGGTAGAGTTGGGTGTTTCCTTGAAGGTATGTTGTTGGTAAGAGGATCCTTTAAGATCTTCAAATTATACAGACTTTGATGATCACTTTGAAAAGTGTGAACCTCAGAGTAATCCTGCTCTTTCTCTTTTTGGAATGGGAACATAAATTCTTCTTCTTCAGTATAGGTGTCTGAAATTTCCTTATTTCTAGACTCATAAGAATAAAACATCATGGCATTAAATTGAATGGGTGACTCCTCTAGGCTTTGAGGATATTGATTTTAGGGATTGCTTCCACATCTATCATTCTCTTGGCATGGATTTGGAGCCTCACAAGTGTTAGAATTATCCGCATGTATGCTACCATTGTTGGGTTGAGTGTTCCGTGGTCTATTGGGCCTTTCCTACCCAAATGGCTTATCCTATGAATTTTTGTTATTGTTTTAGGTATTGAAACTCAAATTCTGATTTTGGGGGTAAGCATTCAGAGTAGCAAGCATCCATTGGTATCCACTTTGGTTTTGGGAGGGATTCAACTTCATCCTAGTGAGCGCATTGGTGAGTTTGGATAGGGTTTTCTTTATGACATCCAACTTGGAGGCTAGGTGAGTATTAGGTGCAATTTCGGGAACAACCATTTGCTTCAAGAAAGTTTTCTTATGAGCCTTGTAACCTAGATAAGTGATGGACTATGGTGGAGGTTGTGTCAGAATTTTGTTCAATGAAGGTGTATAGGTGGCCAAAGCTTGATTGCTTGCTAGAAATTGATGCAGAGAAGTGATGTTACCAAAGGTAACAATGACCCCAAATTTCCCTTCTTGCAGGTCCATTTTTTGCATAAATGTTACGGCCTCATTGTACACCTTTTCCATTATGTCACTATCTACAGGGGGAAATCTTCTTAAAAAATCAAAGTGAAGAGGTCCAGAGCTTTAATCTAAATTTGTATGATAGTTTCCTCTGGTATAGTGTAAGGAGCTTCCAATTTTTTATGCATCTTGTGGAAACAATGATTGAATATAGCAATGAGCTCCTTGGGGTCTTTCCTTTTTGTTATGAACTGGCAATGTGATGTAGGAAGTCCACTTACAACTTAATCTGGTTAAGAAATTTGGTCTCAAATTTGGGTCGTGTAGAGATGGATCCCCGTGGTAAGTTCAGGTATCAGTTGTATGCAAACTCTGCCAAAGTATATGTGAATAGGTGACAAACAAAATCTTTGTGAGAAATCTCCTTGTGGTTACAAATTTATTTGAAGGTACATATGTGCTCTTCTGCTGTCCTTGATTCTCCATATATAAAATGCATGCAAAATTTCTCTATATTTTTGGGTAATTCATAGAGCTTCCCATTAAAGTTTAGTGTTGAGCTTTATGCATTAGCGAAGAAAGCCATCAGACGAGGATTTTGTAAATTCTAATTTGGCAAGTTCTAATTTTGGTTTATGGCTGTGAGGACAGCTTGGACAATGATGTGTGATTGTTTTTCAAGTGGATTTTGTGGCTCAGTGTGATGGTGAGAGGTCTCCCCAATTTCCTTTTTCGTTGCGAGCTCTGCAATGATGAGTGAGTTCAAGGAACTTGCCTCTTTTGAGAGATGATCTAAGTAGTTCCTTGAACCGATCTGGTAAGAAATTTTCGATGTTATCCAACTTTTTAGTCTTTAGGCCCTCCTTCTAGCACCACTTTTATTGAGTATTGGTTTTACACCAGTCAATTGCTAGGATCTCGATATTTGATTTCCTCTTGAAAGAGTAACAAAGTTATTCCCAAGGTTCTCCGTGGTTGTGGTACAACCTGTTTGATAACTCAGTTAAAGATAAATAAGAATGTTCACAAGGACACCTTTACTGGTATTTCAAGATGTCAAACTTCAAAACAACTTAAACACTTCTTTTTGTATTTTTCAATTATCAACACATATAACTTCCTAAGGATGCAAATTTTACGCTTAAAACTAAAGATGATTCCAATTCCTTTAGATTTATGATAGAGAATTAAAATATTTGTGTGACAATAATAAAGAAATTTTTCTGAAAATGAAATCCTCATAGACATAATTATTCTTAGTCCTTCTTTGTGAATTTGAATAAAAAAATATTTGCAAAAACCCACTAGATATAAATCAGACCATGTCACAATTGTATACCCAATAGATGCAATCATTTGGAGAGAAAATGTATTTACGCATGCAAGATTTTCAAAATCTATCAAATCATGAAGTCACCAAGATGTGCACACACACAGGAAAGATTTATCATTGAGCCCAAAAGATGATATTTCCCATACATTTGTCACAGCAAGGTAGATAAACAACAACAAACTCAAATTTAAAGAATCAGAAATTTGAGGAACAATAAACACAATTAGCTCTTTGAAAGGAATGAATAAGGAAACACACATTCATTAATTTTGCATAGATAGAAGAAAAGAATCACAACATGAATGAAGCACCAATTTTAGATCTTTATTGCATCAAGAATCTGACCCTAATACATTGTTTTACTTACAATATATAGAGTTGGGATTTGCAAACTCTTAACCTTAAACTAGGGTTTCAGAGACTTCAAAAACAAAGAAACAAATATAGAACTAAATCTTGCTAAAGAAAACTATTCTTAAACTGATACTAAACTAATTGCATGGATCCTTGATCAATTTAGAATCTGCTTGGCCATGAAATTAGGGTCAAACTCGTTAAGAAAGAAGAAAGATATGAGTTGGAGTTCCATTGTTTGTAACTAGAGTCTTCTTCTTGATCTCTGAGTTCTCCCTTGGAATCTTCATCTGGGATTCTCTTTTTGGTGGGAACTGATAGAAGACCCTTAATCATTGAAAAAATAACTCTAGTTGTGCATCCATCTAATCTGAAGTTCCATTTTCATGCAAAAAATCATTCACACTGGAAAGGCCTAGAATTTGGACCCTGACCTTTGCACCAAAATTTTCCAAGTGAAAATTTGACTAAGTATGGAACCAAAATTTGGGACCCCCAAAATTTTAGGCTTTCAGCACCCAAAAGGACAAATAACTAGCCTTTGAAAAATGGATAAGTATGGAAGAATTAGTCTCTCAAAAAATGGCTTAGTCTGGACTAAATAGTCAGTTTGGGAACACCTCTGGATGAGAATCACATAATCTATGTCTTATTTCCTGTACTTCCTCATATTTTACTTCTTGTCTCTTCACCTTAGCAAGGCATGGTTTTCACTTCTCTCTAAAAATTGTCAGTTGAGAAGTGAAGAACTTGATCTCTTCTTCATTTTCATACATCCTTTGCATATCATCCTTCAAATAGAAAACTTGGTGCACGCCCTCTTTGGTTCCAACTCCTGCAAGAAGACCTTTCAATTTTTGTATTACTTCTTTGATCGGATATAGAAGTTGCCTATCCTCATTTTGGTATAACTCTAGAAGTCAATACCTATGAAAATTTTCTTTATTTATTCCACCCATTTCATAATTTCCTTATGCTTTTGATGCAACTTCTCCAAAAATTTCTAATGGACCTTTGTGGAGTTTTCTATAGTTTTGGTCTAGGTACTAAAGTTTTCTATCTCTTCACCTTCATATATCTTGACCAAAATTTAGAATTGTTGCTTCCTAATTATCCTTAGATCTTGAAGAGTTTATCTCCATTGGGAGAATTTAGAGTCTAATCCTCCATCTCCTCCCATAAGATCCACCAAATTTGTGGCTTCCTTAAGTATAACCCTAAATGGCCAGAAGATATCCATAATAACATTCTCTCCCCATTGTTCAAAAATTTTCTTCTAATCAACACTTTCCTAAATGAAAGAATGGGTTACACCTATCAAAAAATCTGGAGTAACTTTCTTCTCTAGTACGGCCTGTAATGAGGCCTCTGGGAAATTTAGGTCATTGGGACTCACCATTTTATGGATGAATTTATTCAGAGCCTCATTTTGGTTTGTTAGGGACTTGATAGTTTCTTCATATTTTCTCATGAAACCTAGAGCATGTTTGAGTCCTAAATCTACCAGAGTCTTACTTCCTTGTCTTTTTGGTTCTCCCAGATCCACCTCTTCCAATGTATAGTCTTATGGGGTTATCTAAATTTGAGATGCACTGATAGAGGGAACTGCCACCTTTGCCTTCCAATGACCCTTGGTATCTTGAGAAACATATGATATGGTTCTTTCCAGTGTATTAGTCTATGTTTGATGGAAGGCTTTCCCTAAGAATGAAATATATGTGCGTTCTTCATCCTCTTCATCTATGGAAGTCCTTTTTCAAGGATAAATCTCTTTAGTAAACCAATTTTCTTTACTAAAGGCGGTAACTAGCTCATACGAGGTGATGTGAAGAATTGAAGCAAATTTTTTTGGGCTAGGAGTCACCCTCTCCTCTTTACCTGACTCTTCTTAATGTTCGCTCTCTTCTCCCCTCTCCTCCTCCTTTACTTCTCCTTCCTGTCTCTCTTCATCTCCATTCTCTTCCTCTCCCTTCTCTTCTTCCCTTGTGGCATCCTATTCATGTTTATCTTTTCCTTCACCCTTAGAGGAAATGATTGATATCTTTGTATTAAGACATGTCATAGATTCTAGTGTGGTCTTAAGGGGAGTTGTAGCTTCTGTACTTACCAACTCTTGGGGAGTCGAGATAGAGGAAGGGAGAGGAATAGATGGTGATGGAGTTAGCACTTGCACTTCAAGTGTGGGACTGCAAATGTAAGAGGGTGGAGTTAGTGTGTGAGTATAGAGAGGGTGGTGGAGTAGGAATGTAAGGTGATGGAGTTGGTGTTGTAATTTCCCCTTAGTCTTATCTGCTTCTTTGTTTTGGGTAGTATGAGTGTCCTGAGTTTCTGCCCTTTGATTGGTACTACAATCCAATCTTGTAAGAGGCACGTTTAGCATGGGCTTTGTGAATATAGATAGAGATGGAGTATAGATAGCCTGGATATTTATGGGCACCTATGCCTCAATGTTAATCCTTTCCATGGAGTAAGGTGTATCTTGTCATGGGTCATCAAAACCATCCTGGCCCTTGAAATATAACATGAGGAATTCATCTGAGCCAACATTATCCAAAGTATTTTCATGCTCCTTTTGATCCTTTGTCTAATTATTTGTGGTCTCCTTTTTCCTTAGAGAGGATCCCCAAGATATTTTCCTT
>JAGRRI010047303.1:0-11371 GCA_018584345.1 Thuja plicata | reverse complement strand
GTCAATCCCTTCATTTGGTGCAAAACAAAATAATGTAAAGTATATATATTAATAATCACTTATATCTCCCTTGAAATTGCTACTTTATATTATTCCTCATATGCACTTTATAATTTGACTTTATAATCATTAAATGTCCTCTTATAATAAAGTCAAATATAGTCATTAAATGCTCTCACTTTATAATTTGATTTTATGATATTAAATCCCCTTTAATTATAAAGTCATATGAAGTCAATATAATATTTCCTTAAAATAATTAATTATTATTAAAGTAAAACTTTAATAATAATTAAATGTCTTAACTCCATTAATAACCATTATTTAATTATTTTGACTTCATCACTGGCTAGCCCATTGTTCCCACCGTCAATCTGGATGCCTTACTAAAATTAGTAAGGGACACTCTAATATCAACTGACTTACTATAAATAGTAAGTCCCTCAAAACGGAATTAGAAACCTTTGGATATCAATGCCTCATAACAAATGAAAGATCTAGTGAGATAAACACTTACAATGGCCACCTGAAGAGCTCCAAAACTCCCAAACTGGACTATTTAATCCACCATACTAGCCTATGAGGGTCAAAATAATAAGCTAATCCCTCGAACTCTGATGCTCATGAAAATGGGGACAAAACACATCAACCAACACAAAAAAGTAGTCGTCTTCCAGACAGTAAAAAACAAAATGGCTGATCTACCAACCAACAAAACTACTGAGAAGAGAGATGAGAAGATGTTCGTGGAATGGTGGATGACGTCGGTCGCAGAAGTTGTTGCCGGAGGAGCCCGTGGTCCCGCTCAGCTATCATCTGCTTCTTGTTGGCCACCTTCATCAATCTTAGGGCATCCGTTAGATCCTTCTTCGTACTTTCCAGTTTCCCTGTGGTGGCTCCCAGTCGTGTCTCTACTGTTGACAACTACTCCTTTCCAACTCTTGCTACCTTCTCCTGAGCCAGTTCATTCTCCAAGGGTAGTAGTAACTCTCTGTTGTTCTACCAATCTCGCTTGAATGGCTACCTCCCGACCTATGGCCAGTGCACTCTCTTGTTCTTTTCAGGAGGATTGGGATGCCTCCTGGAGCTGCAAGAATGTCTCGCGGATTACAAGATGCAAGAATGTCTCAAGGGGATGTTGGCTTGCTGTTTGGGAATATATGGTTTGTGTCACTCCATCTCTGTAGTCTCCATATGGGGCCACCGTCGGGCTGTAAGCTACTCTGCGAATTCCCGCTCATAGTCTCCTTGCATAAGCTTGAGGAGGCTCTCTGCCTCTACTGTGATGGGTCCTATATCCAACTGTTTAGTGAGGTTTGCCATCCCACGTGTTGTTGTAGCCATCCCTTCCAACTCTGCTAGATACTGGTGGATGGATGCGAGGGCATCCTGTCTGTCAAGTTTGAAAACTCTTATGGAAGCCTCCTCTTGAGTGGCCTTAGACTCAACGTCTCTTGTCACCCTTGCCTTCTGTAAGGAGATATTCCCCTACTGAGTGCTCCCTTCCTCTATCTCAATGATCTCCCGCTATTCTATTAGTGGTGCCTCTGTGTGTTTTTGCCCAACCTCGACCTCCTATCTGTTGGACCATCAATAATGCGGGTGATGGTGGTGGGATATCACCAACCCCCATCTCAAATCTCTCTAGGAGACTATCCATCTCAGTCTCGTCATCCATCCCCTCAGGCACCTATACTATGTCCCTGCCTGGCATGTCTCCATCTCCTGTACTCTGGTGTACCAATGTGGCATACTCTTGTCTTGGATCTCCGTCTGCTCCTTCGATCCTAGTACTCGAACTTTTGGCAGTAGGGGCCATACTTTCTGTCGTAGGGATCAATCCTTCGGTCGTAAGGGCCGAACCCTCTGTTGTAGGGACAACCTCGCTCGTGAGGGTAACATTTACGAAGGCAAGTGCTACCACCAATGCTATCGGAGTGGCATACTCGACTCATGATGTTGGAATGTGAAGAGTAGTGGGCCCCACACTGTATGCCCTCAAGTTTACCACCCTATGCGTCTAATGGACTTGACATGCTCCCTCCATTGTGACCAAGTGCGCGGTAGGTGAGAGCTTTGCCGGGTGAACACAATTTTTGGTGCTGTAGACCATTTAGCCCCCCATTCGACCACCATTGGTACGATCCTCTCTGGTGTGGTTCTCTCTGGTACGACCACTCCTTCCTATCTCTAGCCATGAACTATTTAATCCTCCCCTCCGACGACTTCACTCTCTCCTCTACCCACCTCCTCTGCCTCCGCACTATCTCCTCCATATGGTGCCATGCAGAACCCTTCGTCTGCCATGCTCTCACTCTCGGAGGAAGAGATTGCCACTGTATCTTCTTCTTCACTATCCCCATCCCCTTCTCTACTTGTTGTCATCTCTTGCCTGGCCCTATTCTGAAGGGATTTTGTTCTACCACCAACCGTGAGAGTGTCGAGATGCATCCATTAATACATGACTGGTTGTACGAATTGACCTTGTTGGCTAGTACGAATTTCCCCCACTGGTCTTGTGGCACTTGTGTCCTTAGGGCTTCTAGAAACAATGCAATAGCATAGTGTGGCATGTAGAATGTCTTATGTTTGAAATGAAGAAACTCCTTTATGCGTTTTGATAGTACTTGTTCCCAGTCGTATTCCTTTACATTCCTAAGTCCATTCATTGATTTGACCATGCATATAGCAATATTTGTTGCCCTGCTAGTTCTCGTAAGATTGCTCTTCACCAAATCCATGATGGATTTCCACTCGACGGAGACGATAAAGAATTTTTCAATCCACGACTGTTGTTGTTGCTCCACAGGCTATCCCATTCTTTTTGGTAAAGGTCGGGCTTGCACCCTTGGGGGTTTCATCGCAGAAGAACCGTTCGATGACACCCCAAAAACTTTTGTGAATTCTTTTGGCAAAATGAAACTACCACTGTTTAATCGAAATACCTGATTATTGACTTGTGGGTATGGCGGTCATATCCGTCAACCATGGACCGCAATACTGGTTCAAACTCCCAAATATTAAACACTGGCATTAAGATTATTCTGTCTACCTCAGCCTTTCATAGGGAGTCCTTCAGATGGTGGTTGTCTAGAGTGCTTTCGCACCATGTCCTGCACTCACTGCCAGACACACTCTCGAATGTGAGTTTGCATAGTCACTGGCTCATCCTTTTGCACCTTTCCTCGTATTTTCTTCTTACTGCTTAAAGTGGCCATACCTTCTTGCAATGCCTTTTTCTTGTCAATTTCAGCTATATACTTGATTTTGTAACTTCCTGCACTAGGGTTGCCGTAAGTACCCTTCACCATCCAGTCTTCAACCGTGCAACTCTCCTTCAATCCCTTAGCCGTACGACACCCTTGTGATCCTTCCTTGGCACTTGCTCGTCCATACAGACTGTACGGAGTATGCAACTTCATTTGATTTGTGTTGTACAACCTGAGAACCAAGAGACTGTACGAATGAGCTTCCCTCTCCTTCAATCGTACGATGTATGATAGTTGCTTCATTCCCTCTGTCCATACGAGCATGCCTCTTTCTCCTTTCACCTACCTGTATTGTGTACGGTGTCTACGTCTCCTTCGTCCATATGCCATTCGCCCATACACTGCTCTTGTTCCACCGTACGACGTACAACTTGCAACCACTTTCCTTGGACTCTTTCCTGCAAGCGTTGTCTCTGCTTCGTGCGGTGTACGACTTGAAGGTTATTCCGTACGGCCTACAACGCGTACAACCTCCCTTTCTCCTTACCTTCGTACTCCTGCAACAATTTGTATTCTTGGTTCGCTCACTCGTCTTCCTCCTTGCTTTTGCAGAATAACTTGGTCTCCAAACAATTTATGAATACTCTTAAGGGTTAGGTTTTTGATAAAACACCTTTTTTTTACAAGGAAGATTATTTCTTTTATTTTTCTATGGCATCCCCTTTTGTTTTTCCTATCTTCCTTTAATTTTAGTTCCTTTGTGCCTTTTATATTTTTTTCTTACATTAGCTTTTTGATCATTACTTTTTCTCTTTTTATTTTCCTCTTCATTTCAATCTTTTTGACTTTTAATTTTTTAACTTTATTGAGTAAATTTTTAATTTTTTGCAAAATGGCGTACCTTTTTATTTTTCTTCTTGTGGTCCCTTACATCCTTATTCCACCCTTGTAGGTCCCCTTTTCCCTTTAAATTTTTTATTTCGCCGCGGATGTTTTTTCTTAATATTTTGTAGCTTTCTGGCTTCTTTTCTCCCTTGTCCCAATTTTTTGCTTCTTCCATTGGTCTTTGTGTTTTCTTTGCTATGTCTCTGTTTTGTCCCTTTTTCTTCACTACTAGGGACCTTGACTTCAAATGCGTACTGCCACATGCAGGTCCTTGGAGGTGTCTTGTAACACTTCTTTTCATAGCAAGTTCCCATATATTCAAGGTCGAATATTTTATCAACTAAGGGTACCGTTCCCACACCCTTATAACTCCCGTCCACATATCAGCCACCATATTTTGTCTCCATTCCCCGTTGAGGGCGCGAAAAGGTTTGGTATTACTTTCCATAGTGCATTGGAGGTGGGTCGGTACGAGGCTTTATTTCCTTCAGCCACACACTTTTGGACGATGTGATCAATGCAACCATCTACTTCTGCGTTGAATAGATGATCCATTTTTACAACCATCTTTAGGCATGGTTCCAAAGTGGCACCATACTCTTCAAGGTCAATTTCCTCTCGATTCTCTTCTCGTACTTCTCCCTTCACTGCATGTTCCATATTGCATTTTTCTTCAGCCTCCTAATCAATATCATAGGCCTCATAGCCTTCTCGTGTTCCCTTGTAGGGTGCCTTCCACCTCCAATAGCCATTTATTCTTACCCATAATGCTAGTGTCCCAAATAGTGCATTTGTGAGATACTTATGTACACAGGGGACGACAACTCCTTCAACATGTTTCCTCGCAAACTTTTCCTTTGGTGCCATCATGGGTTTGGCCCAGTCCATGTCTGGCCTGTATGGCTCCATTGTGATAACCGGAGCCTCTTCGATTTGTCACTGCTTCCAATTGTCTAGTCTGCTTTGGTTGCATACCCCAACATATTTATTGCTATTTCGAGCCTTTCTCTCTCTTTATAAATTTTGAGTTTTGAGTCATTCATTGGATCTATGATAGGATTAGGTCCAATGTTGATAGATAAATTGCATCGTTTAATCCCAATTCCCTGACTTTATATGGTCTCAGAATCCTAGCTAATGAATTCTGAATTTCCCAGGTTGAAGTTTGTTACAACCATTGTACTGGACTAACTGTCTTGGTCGGAAGTTCATCTGCCGGAGATTCTTATCGTGCCAAAACTTCCTTCTTCGTTGGGCCACCTCGGTTGCCCACTGTCCCGCCATACACCGTTCATCTGACTTCATGAGAGTAAACAATCGTTCCTTCGATCTCTCAGGATCCTCGAGCCGGTTTTCTATTGCAACTCTCAGGCTTGGTACGGTGTATTCTGCTGGTACCACGACCTCTTGCTCATACATTAGTTGGTTGGTTGTGTGCCTTGTCGTCACCTTCTACGAGGTACGATAAATACATAGTATGGCTGGGAGCCTCTCTTCCCAATCTTGTAGTTCCACTCTACGTCTTATATAGAATTGACACCAACACCTTGTTTGTTGACTCAGCTTGCCCATTTACTGTCGGGAGTACAAACTTGACAAGTTGTGGAATATTCCAAACTTCGATGTCATTGTTCGGATCACTTGGCTCAAAAAATGTGCCCCTTGGTTGCTTGTGATTTGAATTGGTATGCCGAATCGGGTCACAATTTGTTAGTACAAGAATCTTGTCGTACTGAGTGCAATCTTGTTTGGTAGTGCCCTTTCCTTTGCTCATTTCGTGAGGTACTCTGTAGCCACCACTATGTACCGACATCAGTGCATGTTGCTTACCTTTAGTGGTCCCACAAAATTGAAACCCTAATCTCTCGAACAATTCTTGTGGCTGTGAGGGAAATAAGGGCATGAAATCTTGCTTAAATGGTTAACCTGCCCTCTAGCGCGTATTGCAACCCAGTACCCACTCGTGCATCTGTGTGTAGGGTTGGCGACCATAGTCCTTCCAATAGTAGCTAGCGTTCGGATGCGTCCGACCCTATGTGGCCTCCTGCCAACTCTTCGTGCAACTCCTTCAGCACCCCCGATATCTCTTCCTCCATTACACATCTTCAGATGACTTGGTCCAACCCCATCTTGTACAACAACCCGTTGATGAGTTGGAAGGTCTTGCTCTTTAGGGTCATTTTCCTCCTTTCACTTGGCGGAATGTCTCGAGGGAATGTGGTAGTGGATAGGTATTGGCCAATGTTTTCTTACCAACGAGGTAGGGTTGCAATTTGGAAGAGGTAGGCATTTGGAAAGTACTCATTTACTTCTTCTGGTGGCTCACCCAATTTGATCCTCTAGAGTTAGTTTGCGATAACATGGCTCTTCCTGGGCCGTACCACAATATTGAAGGTGAACTCCTGGAGTAAGAGTAACCACCTACTCACGCTTGTATGATCGGTTTGTTTACTAGGTACAACAATGCCTGATGATCCACATAAAATGTAAAGGGCGTGGTGAGTAGATAATGCTGGAATTTTTGTATGGAGTATACTATGCCGAGTGCTTCCCTCTCCTTTGTGCTATAATTTCTCTCGGCCATCGAAAGCAACCGACTAACAAAGAATATGGGATGGTCCAAACCCCTTGCTCCAGCTCTTGTCAGCGTGGTGCTGATGGGATAGTTCGAAGCGTCCACGTGCACAAGGAATTCCTTATCCCAATTGGGCTATGCTAGGATTGGTGCACTTAGTAGTCTAGACTTCAGTTCTTTCAAAGCTTCTTGTTCTGCTCCCCATATGAATGATTCACCCTTCCTCGTCAGCTTGTCCAATGGAAATAATATTTGGGCAAACCCATTGATGAACCATCAGTACTGGCCCACATGTCCCAAGAATGATTTTAGTCCAGTAACATCTGCGAGCTTTCCAGTTGGATGATGACCCCTATCTTGTTTGGATCGGTCTATAATCCCTCCTTGCATACTATATGACCCAACAACTTACCCTATGGTACCATAAATCGACACTTGTTCGGGTTGAGTAGCAGTTGTGACCTTCGACATCTTTTCATGGATTCCTTTAGTGCTGTGAGCTGAGTCTCCTTCCCACTATATATAAACCAATTGTCAAGGAAGGCTTTGAAATTGCCAACTGATATTTTGTCAAATATATGCAGTATTGTTCTTTGGAATGTGGTAGGAGCTTTTTACATCCCGAAGGGCATCCTGCAGTATGTGTAAACTTCATCTTCAACAACGAACATGGTTTTTAATTTGTCTTCCACCACAATGCTGATTTGATTGTCCCCCGAGAATCTGTCCATGACAAGTAAATCTCGTTCCCCACCACCTCTAATATGCTGTCAATAAAGGGAATGGGAAAGGGGTCCTTGATGGTAAACGCATTGAGACATCCAAAATCTATGCAAATCCGAGTTTGATTTGCTTCTCTCTTCAGGGAGACGACGATGGGTGACACCCACTCACTTGTTTGCACCTTGAAAATGATGCCTGCATCCAATATCTGTTATATTTCTTCTTGTACCTTTTCAGCATAGTTCTTATTCATATGTTACGACCTCTTTCGTATGGGTTGTGCACCTGGTACACACAATTTTGGTGGTATGCCTTTCAAATCCTTGTACGCCTAAGCAAAAGCATCTCTATATTTCGAGAATATTTTGAATGTGGCGTCTTGAGTATGGGGTTCTAGTCATCCCCAACCAAGATGACGTTTGGATCGTCTTGCTTTCCTAGGTTTACCTTCCATATGTTTGGTTATTTCTACTTAACTGCCTTGTCCCTCTCGAACCTATGGGCTGGTGTGTCATCCACCCTTTCCACGCCTTTCTTGTACTCGCTATACTTGGGAGGAAAAGTGTCACTCTTTGACCCTACTTCAATTCCCAACATATTGCAGTCTTGGTTGAAGACTTCATTGTCTTCCATTTGCCAATGAAACAACCCGTTGAGGGAACTAGTCTTGTCCTTTGAACAATTTCCCAGTTCTAGTATTCCCTCATTGTTGGGTTCCATCCGTCCTTCCATGTTAAATTCCCCTTCTTAGGACTGTGACTCTGATGCCAACTCCCAGCTGACTACTTGGTTCCGCAAGTCAATTATGAACTTCCGCCACTCTCGATAGAGAGTGTGTTCTTCTAGTTGTGGTTTGCCTTTGTTGTGATTAACTAGCCCCTTCCAAGAAGGGCATCATACGCTTTCTTCTCCACTGAAATGACCACAAAGTCCAAGAAAAATTAGTGGGTACCAATGATTACCTTCTGGGCCATGAGTGATCCAATTGGTTTGATGTTGTGTTGGTCGGCACCCACCAAATGGAAGGTTGGCGACAGAGTGTCGGCTTGCCGAAGGCTTTCCATGTCTCCTCTGACAATACATTTACGCTGGATCCTTCGCCTACGATAGTGTTTGTTAAGCTTCATCCCATTATTTCCATTTCTACCATAGTTGGTTTCCTCCCAATGCTAACTGCCAGCAACATCCTATCTCGGGTGGGACTGTCTTTTTGTTCCTCTACTGGCTTGCAAGTGTCCTGGTCGCTTGTGTTTTTACTAACTACGTTTGTAATGACCACCTTCAATATTGGCATGGTCTCTAAAAGGTACAATCACCGTACAGGTACAGTGGCTTGCAACATTTGCTGCATAAGGTTTCTTTCGAACTCTGACCATACAGGAGTGTTGGTAGTGTCATGTGACCTTTCCTCCTTCATTGCACGTTCGATAATGGCCTTGGCTTCCGTCAATCTTTCTTTCTCCATACATGGATCAGGGTATGTCGCCTTCTTGGCCTCCAACCTGGTTATTGCCAGCACCACCTCTTATGGGCTTCTTATGTCTAGCATGTTTGCCCCTTTTTACTTGGTGCAGTCGATGTCCTCATGATTGCCTGGACTATGCCATTTGCACAACAAACTTCCACCTTTTTGCCCGCTTTGACAATCCCGTGCAAAGTGACCTCACTTGTTACATCTCCGACATTGGATCATGGGTTGCCCCTTCGTATCGTACTCGATCCAGTTTCTACGTGTATTGTTATTGCTATTATTGTTGGTGTTGTTCCCTCGTCGGTTGTTGCTATATCCACCCGACAAGGCATTAGAGTTTGTGGCTGGCTTGGGTGGTGTGATTGGTGGAGTTGCCCGGTCTCCCTGGGTGAAGAGCACTTGGGTGCTCTTGGCTTTCAGATTGTACGGGCACTCCTTAATTGAGTTTTCTAGTACTTGGCAGATGTTGCAGAAGGACTTCTTTGGGCAATTTACATATGTCTGGCCCTCAACCTTGAAGTCGATACACCAAATTTCCTTGCCATCCCTGTTACCTTTTGTAGCGGATCTCAGCTCCATCCGCATCATGATCCTTTTGAGGGCCGGTATGGTCGTAGATTATACGTCAATGCTTTCGTCCATACTGTCGTCATCACTGGTCTTTTTCTTCCCTCACGACATCTTGTTCTCACTCTCGATATCCATTGCCCGATTATAGGTGTTAGCTTAGGAGGAGCGGGGTACCACTTTCATTTTCTTCCGTAGAGAAGGAATCAATGCTTAGATAAACCACCTCTTTTTGAGCCCATTGGCCGGCTGGTTTTCCAACTTACCAAATAGTTCTCTCAGCCTACGATTGTAGGCTTGTACAGTCTCATTCTTTCCTTGTCTTGTGTTATAGATTTCTGCTACTATCTCTCCGTCATCTCGTAGCAGTTTAAATTCTTCTTTGAATGCCCTCTTCAAGTCATTCCATGTTGTTTTCTATGTCGTTGGTAAGTCTTTGTACCAGTCGATTGCAATTACCCGTAGGGTGGGAGGGAATGCCTTCAACCAATAGTCGCGATCATCCTCGCCATTGGCCTCCCATATGGTGTTCACTCCCTTCCATCCCCTGTGAATTTAGGGAGCTTCTGCTTCTCCGGGGTCTTCACTATCTTTTTGGTTCGGTCTTTCTCCACGTGCGTGTGGGATCTGCGTGAAGTGGCTCTTTCTCTGCGTGCGTGTGACTCACTTGCACCCTCGTCCATGTGTGAGCTCTCAACTCGTCCATCGGTGTCCTTCATACCTTGGTCACCTCCTTCGAACATATACTCCTTTCTCGGGGTTTTTGGCTCCGGCCCCACTATCCTTGGTTCCTTTGTTATGACCAAATTCTCAATGCTCAATATGGTGTTCTCAAACAATTATGCGACCTCCCTCTAGAGGTTTCTGTCTTTTTTGTCTTCGTCACATGCAGAGCGTACAGACGCTTCACTCCGTATGGAGTCAGACTCCGAACTCTTCTCGTTGGTGACTGCCCGTACTAAAGGATTGCTCACCTGGTTAGCAAGGTCCTCTCCTACCTCGTCGGGGAGTGGTAGGTTTCTGGCAATCTCTTCCCACTCTTGCCTTGTACGTTGTGTTCTGCCTTCCTTGTTGGTGGGGCTCCGCCTTCCACTACACTGGTTTCGGCTGACACTCCAACGATAATCAGCACTAACACATTGCAAATAATATTGGCAGAATGATATAACTTTTATTGCATGTCATGACTATACCAAAAAGTCACCTGTTCTCAATGCCAATCTTACATATATAAAGCATTCGACGTTGGTTTTGCATACCAACCGTCGGTTCCTACAACTTCCTACAATTATCGGAGAACCATTTGTAATTACATTGCCATAACAACCTTAAACATAAAGGCCTCGTTTGTTTGGGGAATTGGAATTTGACTCAAAACCTTATTATCACAAAATCAGGTTTTGAAATTCCGGTTTTGCATCTTGGGGAATTAGAATTTGACTCAAAACCTTATTATTGCAAAACCAGGATATGATTTCTAATTCCACCTATTCAGTGGGAAGATGATGCCACTCATTTTGGTGTCTAAACCCGATTTTGCTTGACGAATCCGGAATTGCAATTTAGAGAAACAAACATCGGATTTGCAAAAACGGGAAGTGTCACTCCCAAAAACGGGAAGTGTCACTCCCAATTCCGCGAAACAAACGGGGCCAAAGTGTTATTGTTAATGACTAAACTATAGCTTCTGCATGTATTGGAGATAACTTGTTTGGAGTCGGTAGTTCATGTTTAGATGCTACATTTTATTAGGCCGTCCTAATGGATGTTATTTTGTGTTGCGGTGGACATATATTGGCAGATATCCTTTGGCGATGGATGTAAGAGTTACGTATGACAACACATGACATATTGTGAAGCGTGAAAGTGTGAATGTGCAGTTAAACAGACATGTAATCGGTGACAAATGTATAAACAACAAACTATAATCAGCATTGTAGA
>JAGRRI010047292.1:0-11780 GCA_018584345.1 Thuja plicata | reverse complement strand
GTGAAGGGTCCTACAACAGAAAAAATAATACAAAATACATGTTATAAATCAGAAATACTAAAAAATAAAAAATGCATGGACTAAAAAGAAAATACATACCGTAATTGGATCTCCTGTGCTAGGAAAGGGATCCATAGGAAGTGGAGAAGGGTTCACCTCATCTGAGGTAGCTATGACCAATTCCTATATGAAAAGTTGTAGAAAATGCCATACTAATAGAGGAACATGATTTCTAAAATATTTTGAACAAACAAGAATGCAATTGAAAGTAAATATGAAAACGGGTTACCTCCTCCCTCTCCTAAACATCAGTAATGTCTGGGGCATTCATCAGTTTAGTGAAACCCAATTGATTCTACATGTATACAATAAACAAGTCAAGTGCATTAATCAATATAGACTACATTGAATAATCATAATGCATTTCAACAAATATACTTAAATTGGACTTAATTACCTTTTTTTGTTTCAATGTCCCCGATGATTTCTTCCTCTTTCCTAATGACCTCGAGCTTGGTGGGGCAGGCTAACAAAAACAAAATTAACGTAAGAGAAATAATATGATACCACATGCATTTAATTAAAACTATAAACAAGAGGTGTGCAAAAAATGATACCACATAGCTCTGTAAGCCAAAGTCAATGGCAGAAAGGGTGACATCCTCAATCTCAAAAATCTGAGCCCTTGACAAGCCCTATAAAACACCAAATAAATATATAAGCAATAGTTTACAATGAATATTTTGATTCAGTTGAATTCCACAAATGGTCTATTATCACAAGTTTATAATCAAATTTTACAAACCATTATTACAATATAAATTTTGAACTCTTCTTTCACACACAAGACTATTCTTTAACAAATTTGTAGGCACAATTAGAGAAGGATGGTGGATTTCTTCGAGGATGAAGGGGTTTTTTGAGGGATTATATGTGGGTGTCTATAGTGAAGTGTGTATGTAGTTGGTTTAGCCTGGAGTGGAACGGAGAGGTCCTTTTGATCAAACCCTAGGTGTGTGATCTGAGAAGTGAGGGTTTAGTGGCTAATGCCATAGATAAAGGATAGAGCCTTGGAGAGTTGAGAATATGTTGTTTCCTAACCCATAGAAGGACTTTTTTATCCTTTGGAGTCATGAGAATAAGTGGAGTTAGGGGTTGCTTTGTAAATGAGGAGAATTAGGCTTAGTTTGGAGGTTACATGAGTATTGGATCTTGGGTATGGTCCAAAGGAGTATATACTAAATCTTGGGAAGGATTTAAAGATCCCAAAAGGGTATTTGAATCATGTTTTAGTTTCCTTATTTATTTTGGGAATGTTGGAGAAAAGGACAAAATAGTGACTGGTGTCGGCTACTAGCTTTAAGGGCTAAATGTAAGAGTTGGGTAAGGGATTGGTTATCTAGACTTAATGGGTTGATGTAACATGGTAGATAAGCCATAAGGAGATTATATATGGAGTTGAAATGAAGGTTGAAGTCATGAGTGAAGATATGGTTGTCATGCCCAAAACTAGGGCAAAACACACATACAATTTTTTTTTTAAACATAAAAACAACTATGATGATACAATAATACTGAAAGCATTGAGGAAAGGTGAAAACATGGTGAAGTTACTTTTCGAGCTGAAATGTCTAGTCATAGATTGAGTCGGGGTTATCAACAAAGGTGGATGTAGAGTCGGTATTCCAACTCAATAGATGACAAGAGATCCTATGGTTTAGTACTATAGGGACATGGGGGTATACTAACTCCATTAATGGTTGACCTAGAAATCCAATTTATTAATCCTATTCAATTCCATTACAATCCTTAAACATCCCTGATATAATAAGTTTCTCACAATTACTATAATCTTATCCAATTACATTGCGAAAGGGATGCATTTAACTTGCTTGAGGAACTATCCAAATTTTCCAATTAACTGATATCAATAATAATTGAATCCTAAACTTCATTTTTTCACACATTTTTAATAATAAAAAATTAATTAATTCAAAGAGAAATTCTCCATGATTCGAAAGGAACACTTAATTTAACATATCAACCTAGCCCATTAATACATCTTTATTCAAATTTTACCCTTTTTAACAATTGCATGAAAGCACATAATAGTAATAATCATTATTGAAGTAAATGCAAATAATAAATCTAAACTATACAATTTAAATTAACCGAGTAAATCTATTACTCTAATAGACTAAACAATTTCACTTAATGACATGAGTTATTAAACTAACTAGGCAATTTAAAAGAATAGATCTATTAACCTATTAACAAGACTACACAATTTAAATAAAACAAATAAACCTATTAATATATTAACAAACTACACAAAATAAAAAATAGTAAATCTATTAATTTATTAACAAACTACACAAAAAAAGAAGTAAATCTATTAATTTATTAAAAAAACTACACAGTTTAAAATGAAGTAATAAAAAGTAAATATATTAAACCAAAGCTTAAACTAACTTAATACCTACTAAACCACCTATGAAACTACCTAATAATCTACCTACTAAACCACCTATGAAACTACCTAATAATCTACCTACTAACCATCCTAGCCCTATCCTACTAATCCATCCTACCCCTATCCTACCCCTATCCCATCACCCTCTCTTTTCCCTTGGCTCATGTGCCAAGTGGGTGAGGAGACAAGCCAAAAGTCAAGGGGCTGTAAAGGGGTTGAATTCCTAAGTAAATTACCAGGTAAGGTATGTGTTAAATTGGGCCCACCAAGCTGTTTTCCAAAAAATGCAGCCAAGCCTTAGCTTACCAAGCAAGGCAAGCACGCAGGGTATGGGGGAAAGAATGCCCAAGTATGTGGGTGGCGTAGGGAACAAGGAGATGGTGTCAATACCCATGTTCACTCCTTCTTATTTGTTAATACCAAGGCTAGTCACTTTCTGCACCTAGTGAGGTAGGGAAAGAGGGATGTGGGGGCCCACTTGAAAAAAGGTAAGTGTTTTACTATAAAATTACTTACTTTCCCTTTCATTATTATTTATTTAGTTTAACATAATGGTGGCAAAGTTACTAAATTAATAAGAGGGTTTATACTAATCATAACTTATGAAGGGGGTTTATTATTCTAACCCAATATTTAGAGGGGTATCCTAGGAGGAATATTCTATGTGGTAATTTGGGAATTAAATCCTCTCTCATACATTTTTTAGAGAGAATTTTGGCTCTCAAAAATCTGGAAAGTGATATTTTTTTTCATTTCCTCTAACATTGTATTTCATTCATTCATTTGTTTTTTTCTTTGTTGAAGTTAAATGTATACAATATATATTCTATTAATGCATTACACTAAGATAATTATTTATAGGGTATTGATAATAGGTAGTTGTTAATTAGTGTCCAAATTTGATTAATATACCATTGTTAACATGTTTTCGTCCAAGGATTTGCAATATTGAATTCAAGGTAAAGTGTTTGAACATATTAAATTTGAAATTTTGCAAGACCAAAATTTAAAAAAATAAAAAATAACTTGCAATTCATCTAAAATTGAGCACATGATTTTTTATTTATTTTCACAAATGGTTACATCTTCATTTACAACATTGAAGACTACAAAATTTAATCCATTCCATTACAAACTTCACCTTCAACATGAAGGCACAATACAAGAAAAGATACTACAATGGATAAGTCTCTAATATCAAGGCAACAAGAACACCATCCAAGCTCCAAATCCAAATGGCCCCAACACAAGGTTCTTCCCAAAATTTGCAAAAGACAACATGAAACTAACAATGGAGAGCTCACCTCCCATCCTAGGTCTCAAGGAGACCACCCCCAATCTAGGAGAATCGGTAACCAACGGGTGACATCCAGACCATTTTCACAATAAAAACACAACAAGAAAACACCCATCCAAGGCTTGCACAATGGGATTTACCTTGAACCCATAACAAGGGGTGAAGGTGGATTTCCATGTAGGAGATTGCCAATGAAATACATATAAAACCATGCCTTTCCAAGGCTATAATCCACATACACTCTTCTATACATTCTCCTCCTTATCTCCCACAAATCAAGATTAATAACCTTCATTGGCATGCAAGGGCCCATACACCTTGCATCTTTTCCCTCTTCTTTCCATGAGAAGAGACTCTACACTTCCATAGAATCCAACTAACCCCTTCCCCCATACATGGCCACTTCTTCCCTATCCAAGGGTGAGTAATGCCATTACACCCTTCACAAAACTTCCTCATTCAAACAAGAATAAAACCATAAGCATGAAATCAAACCAAAATCCCATTCTCTTACATCACAACAACACAAAACACATAAATTACATATACAAGAGAATGAAATACATACTACTCTAATTCAAATAAAATAAGAAAGTTTCCATGGCAATGGTGGAGACCAACCTTCACAAGTGTTATGGAAAAATGATGTTTGAGAAGAGATCAATCCCTTTTTTCTTCCTTCAATCAAAAATCCTAATATATCTAAAAGTAGAGAGTGGGTGAACACCTTATAACTCCACAAAGGGCCTCTATAAAGGTTTCCAAATCCTACCCACCCAACAACATTAATTTTAGAATTGACTCCTAAGTCCTTTGGCTATCCTATGTCTCCTATCATAAATGCAAGATTGGAAAGGAGTATGGGTTTGGGTAAAAGGTCAAGAATCACTCCATTTTCGCAACATATGAGTAATGGGATATTAAGAGGGTCACCAAGGCCACTAGTGGGTTCTAAAAGTGTTAAAAATATTCTTAATCCATACCCCTATCACTAAGGTACTTGGATTTTTGTAAAATTGACCCTTAGGACCTCCTTTTGGCCTCTAGAAGTGACTAGAACAAAATTTAAGTTTAAACAATTTAATTAGGCTCCATTGCCAACCTTAGTAGACATGTCATCACAATAAACACATAACAAGTGTCAAGTGACACTGTAAAATAACATAACACAACATTGACATGTCACTAATTGCATAGAGAAAACACCTAATACATACAATTTAAAGTCACAAATAAAATCACTTAACAACGAGGTTTGAATCTCTTTATTAGATTCAACCTTGGCTTTAAAATTTGTACATAGGGTTGGTTACTGATTCTCTAATAATTTCTATGGTACTTTTCCTGCACACTAAATTAAACATCAGTAGCTCAATAAAATCACATGTATATATATATATTTAAATCAAATTGCATAATTAATTGACTAAACATTCTACATTTTCACTTAATAACTTTTTTTCATTTATGTACCTAATAACTATAACCGATTGCATAACCAAAATAACATAACATATTTTTCCATTTGCATTAAAATACTGAAATAATCATCATAATGCATGTGTATACCTAAAGCATCATAGACATCATCGATAAAGTATACAGAAGTAATCATCACATGACATAAATTATACTAATAATGTCTAGTCCATCAGATATAATGTCCCAAAATATCAAATCACAATGTATCAAAATAAGTGTATCAGCTAAGCTATGATGGGTTAGGGTGAGGCCTCACATCCTCCCCCACTAGGCATGAACTTCCTCTTGGAGTTGATGAAAAAGATATGGGTATTGAGATCTCATCTATGCTGCGTCCTCCCATGAAGCTGTGACCTCATCATAACAATCCCACTGGACCCTAACCTACTCCTACTCTCAGCCTCGTATTGCAAGGATCCATTAGGCTATAATATGAATGGGCTCTAGTGCCAGCTACCCATCTGACTCCACCTGCAAGGCATCCCAATCTATCATGCAAGTCTCATCATAAATATATCCTTGATGTACAAAAACATGGAACACATCGTGGATGCGTGACAGGCTAGGTGACAAAGCTAAATGGTATGCAAATGGTCCTATCCTCTCCAAGATCTCAAATGGTCCAAAAAACTAAGGTGCCAACTTAGAACCCTTTCCAAATCGGATCAGACTCTTGTGTGGTCACACTCTCAAGAAGACTCTATCTCCGACCTTATACTCTCTATCAATCCTCTTCGCGTTTGCATATTTCTTCTGTTTGTCTTGTGCCTCTCTAAGACGTTGTCAAATCAGATCCACCTGCTGCTCCATCTCTTTGACTAATTAAGGACCAATAGATACTCTATCCTTAATCCTATCCCAACTTAAGGGTATCCTGCAAGGTCTACCATACAAGGCCTGATAAGGTGGCATGCCTATAGATGAATGGTGCCCATTATTATAGGAAAACTTGACCAGATGTAGGTATTCCTCCCACTTGACCTGATGGTCCATCACATACATGCACAATATATCCTCTAATACCTAATTAATCCTCTCATTCTGACCATCTGTCTGAGGGTGATACACTATACTAAAATTGAGCCTAGTGCCCAATGCTATCTGTAACTCTCTCCAAAAAGCTAATGTGAACAATGAGTCTCTATCAGAGATGATCTTATAGGGAATGCCATGAATTTTGAAAATATCCCACAAGAACACCTAAGCTATGTCTTGTGTTGTGAATGTAGTACGCATGGGTGAGAAGTGGGAAACCTTGGTCAACATGTCGACTGTCACCAAGATGGCATCATGGTGGTGAGAAGACATGGGGAGAAAACCAATGAAGTCCATAGATATAGTATCCCACTTCCACTCAGAAATCTCATGTGGTTGTAGAAGCCCATTAGGGTGATGATTCTCTACTTTCACCCTCTGGAACTCTAGGCATCTCACAACAATACCAACAATCTATAGTCTCATGCCTGGCCAATGATACAACTATCTCAAATCTTCATGTAACTTCTTAACACTAGGGTGTGCTACATAAGGTGCTCTGTATGCCTCAAGTATAATGAAATCATGCAAATCCCCACTAGATGGCACATAGATATGCCACATAAAAGGAATCCTCGGGCAAATGACGTAAGATACACTCTCTCAAATTGGTACGAGTAGTCATAGGTGAAAGCTCATGGTGTCTCCTACTCAAGGCATCTGCAACCACATTCTCCTTCCCTTTGATGTAATGAACATCAAAATAATACTCACATAGGAACTCTATCCACCTTCTCTTCCTAGCATTAAGGTTTAGCTGAGTGAAAATATACTGCAAGCTCTGATGGTCTAAATGAAGCTTGAATCTATGACCTAGAAGGACTTGTCACCACCTCACTAAAGTATGAACCAATGCAACAAGCTCTAGGTCATGAGTAGGATAATTAAGCTCACGAGTCTTCAACTTCCTAGACTCATAAGAGATAGGTCATTCATTTCTTCATAAGGACTTCCCCTATTCCATCCAATGATGCATCTGTGCACACTACAAAATCCATTGCTGGGTTTGGCATTTCAAGTATTGGTGCACTCATGAGGGCTCTCTTGAGCTCCTGAAAGGCTCTCTCACACTTCTTTATCCACTCATACTACTTTCCCTTTCTCTGAAGGGAGGTGATGGGGTGTGCCAATCTGTAAAATCCTACAATAAAGCATCTATAATATCCTGCTAACCCCATAAAACTCCTCACCTCAGTGACACTAGTGGGCACTAGCCAATCCATGATTGCTTGGATCTTTGATGGATCTACGAAGATCCCATCACTGGATATAACATGACCCAAGTAATGTACCTCAAGTTTGAACAATGCACACTTTGACAAGCTGCCAAACAACCGGTTCTCTCTCAACCTTTGCAAAACCTGCCTCAGGTGCTCCTCATGCTCCTTCCCATTATGAGAATATATCAAAATATCATCTAGGAACACAACCACAAACTTATCCAAGAAGGTGTGAAGTACTCTATTCATGAGGCTCATGAAAACCGCTGGAGCATTCGTGAGGCCAAATGGTACCACAGTGAACTCGTAGGGACCATACCTCGTATGAAATGTAGTCTTGTGGATATCACTCTCCACAATTCTCAACTGATGATAACCTAACTTCAGATCAATCTTCAAGAACACTTGAGCACCCTGTAACTGATCAAAGAGGTCATCAATCCTAGGAAGTGGGTATCAGTTCTTAATAGTTACTTTGTTCAACTGTTGATAATCAATGCACAACCTAAGTGATCCATCCTTCTTCACAAAAATCACTGGTGCACCCCAAGGTGACATGCTAGGTTGAATATGCCCTTTCTCCAAGAGCTCCTCCAACTAAATCTTGAGATCATTAAGCTCATGGGTAGTCATCCTATATGGTTCTTTTGATATTGGTTCAGCTCTTGGAATAAGGTCTATGTGAAAATCCACTGCTCTAGGTGGAGGAATACCAGGGAGTTCTAAAGGAAATACATCTACAAACTCCTATAGTATAGGAAAATCATCGAGGGATGGCTCCCTCTCTGAATCCCCCCCTCTATCACTAATGGTGATAGAAAATAGTTGACATCCCTTTCGCATGCACCGCCTAAGCTGCATAGCAGAAATAATGTGAAGAGATACGAATCTCTGCACTCTGGAGATCACCCTAGGAATACCTTTCTCATCCACACATTCTACTCTCTTCCACTGAAAATCCATCTTGGCACTATGGGAATAAAGCCAATCCATGCCAATGACAACATCATATGAACCTAGAGGGGTAATGCGTAGATCAAACATTGTGGATATGTCCCCAATCTAAATCTAACAATTTTGGACCATGGAAATAACTGACACCCTGGCTCCTGAGGCTAACTCTACCTCCCAACTGACATCCTATCTAACTGCCACTAGCCCGCAATGCTCCTCTACATATGGAGATATAAAGGAGTCAGTAGCTCTAGAATCAAATAAATAGTAACCATACTACCTTGTATCATACCTGCAGCCTCAATAACTGTGGCTTGATGCTCAACTTGGCGGTTATCAACCACTAAAAAAACCCTATGAGATCTACCCATGTATCCAAATGTAGGCTCTGAAGTAGCTCCTCTCTAACCACCAACTAACTGTCCCTATGGGAACTCTCTCACTAAATGACCCATGCCACCGCAAGTGTAACATGGCCCTCTGGTCTGAATCTGTACTCCTTGTGATCTAGACTTTTGTGGTCCTCCGGTCCTACTAGAATTAATGTAACTGCCCCTAGAGGACTGTTGAGTCATAGTTGGCTATGCCTGAGGGGTCTATGTCCTCTGGTCCTATCTAGGACCCTGAGATTGCCATTTTTTGGGCTTAGAGCCCCGATAACCTTGCAAAGGCCTCTGTCTAGAATCCTGTTGAGATTGTTGACCCTTAAAGGATCCTGCTGAGTGATTCTGGTTCCCTTTCCAAGGGGGTCTCTAATGTCCTGACTACTGGGAAGAGGGGTTTTAGTAATGAGATCGATCTCGTGACTCCTGTCTAGTACATATATCCTCAGCTACAATTTCCATCTCAACTATCTCTCTAAATGTGGTAGGAAAGGCTAGGCATACTGTACCCCAAAGAGACATATTGAGTCCCTTAATGAAATAATGGATACACAGTTTCTTGTCCTTCATGTAATAAACATATGGAAGGAGCTTGAGAAACTGACTCTCATACTGGGTTACTCTGAGACCTCTCTGTTGGAGATCATGGAATTTCTCTATCTGTCTCTGTCTAAAATTCTTAGAGAGCTATCTCTCTTGAAAGTGGGCCACAAAAGTCTCCCAAGTGAGTGTGTCTATACTCACTCCACCTATGGACTCCTCCTACTCCCACCAAGTGGAGGATTTCTCCCAAAGGAGATGGAATGCAAGTCATGCCTTTAGAGTACTCCCATAAGGGCACAATCCAAAGCATCATCGTAAGCTCTATAACTAGGCCTCTTCTAGTGACCTATGTCCCCTATCATAAATGCAAGATTGGAAAGGAGTGTGGGTTTGGGTAAAAGGTCAAGACTCACTCCATTTTAGCAACATGTGAGTAATGGGTTATTAAGAGGGTCACCAAGGCCACTAGTGGGTTCTAGAAGTGTTATAAATGTTCCTAACCCATACCCCTATCACTAAGGTACTTGGATTTTTCTAAAATAGACCCTTAGGACCTCCTTTTAGCCTCTAGAAGTGACTAGAACAAAATTTAAGTTTAAATGTAAAGGAGAAAAATGATGCTTATAGAATAAGAGTGTTTTGATACTCAAATAACTTATCACCTTACATTTAATGTTTAGAGTGGAGGGATAAATAAGATATTCACTTTTATTCTCAAATGCACAAAGGAAGGATCCAAATTGATCAACCCAAAAAGGATCAATGCATAAATGAATCAATCTATTGGAAATAAGAATAAAGAAGGAGATCCTAGGTTTCCCTGTTAAAATGTGTTTTGAAATGAATGTAAATGCATGATAGATTTAGAATAATTAAGGATTTGAATTGAAATGGATAGGAGAAATGTACCAACCTTAAATATTTATAGATCAAAGAATGCTATTTTTTGAGGTCTGTACTCTGTTTCTAGAAAAAATAAAGTATGATCCAGAACTAGAACACAGAGATGAACAAAACCCAGAAATATTTTTCCAATATAACTCCATCTTATGAAAAAGGCTGACCTTGACCCACAAATGTTGACCCTGACCCAATAATGTCAACCTTCACCTACACAAGTCCGATGGAAAATCTGTTCACAAATCCTGATATTCACTGAAAAGGGTATCCAGATCTGGGTTCAAATCTGTAGTCCCAAACTTGTACCTACAATAAAAGGAGGTTTTTTTGTTGGGGGGGAGGGGTTTTCCTTAGTCAAACCCTGATTTAGGAATTAACCTTGAAATAAATAAAGTATAGAATGCTAGCAAGTAGTAGAATTGAATCTAACAATGAAGCTATGATATTCAATAGATATGTAATTGTAATTCAAATGAAGACAAATATGTAGATATGAAAGCATGGACTTTAGAAACCATAAACCTTCATGATTGTATGTTTGGAATCCACCTTGAAGAATTAATGAAAGAGAGTTGAAGATGCACAAAGGATCTTGAAGGAAGATCACACCACCATGATGGCTAGATCTAGGGTTCGAATGATGAATCTTGAAGGCTTAAACCAAATCCCTTCAAAGGCTTGAAAACTTGAATCCTTGATCTTCAATGGAGAACTTGAATGCTTGAGAGGAAGGCTTGAAAACCTTGAAATCTTGAGAACATATAGAACAATGGATGCTTGAACCTTTTGCTTGATTTCACTTGGAGAGAATTAGAATTGCCTCATTTTGTCTTAGAGAAAATGAGAGGAGAAAGCTTCCTTTTATATTAAACTAGGGCACAATATTCTAAGGAGGCCGATATAGGAGAATTAAATTCCAATTAGACCCATGCCCTTAGAAGAGGACCTATATTAAATATAATTTAGGATTTTCTACTTCGGAACCCAAAATAGCTGACCCGAAAGTGGGAAATAAATTTTTGAAAAGATCGACATCTGGAAACTGTGAGACCCTAAGATTTGAACCCTGGGTCAAGGTCAAGGTCAAAATTGACCTAGGTTAGGGTCGAGATCAACATAGAACCAAAAGGTCGACCCTGACCTTGAGGTCAAAGACCTCAGATCTGCAGTCCAGGATGCCAAAAAATGGATGGAAAGAAGTGGAAAGAGAGGCAAAACAAGGGGAAAGCTAGGTCAAAGTCAATAACCCATTCAAGGTGCTTGATATGACCCAAAACCACCTACTTGAAAGGATAAACTAGTCTACCATGGAAGTGCTTCCATTTTCTGACTATACATTTAGCCCCCACTTTAGCAGGAGTATAGCAATCAAACATGCTCACGGTAAAGTTAGAAGAAAGACACCAGTGGATTGCAACAAAGTAGAACATCACTAAGTCAAGGACATGAGTCCTTAGACAAAGGATTCTAACTCAACATACATACATAAAGAT
>JAGRRI010047275.1:0-11060 GCA_018584345.1 Thuja plicata | reverse complement strand
ATTCAAATTTAAGCTAAAAATGTGAAAAAGCATGCAATCTAGCTTTAAAAGATGAAATGGAAATAATGAACTAGCATGATATAATAGATGAAATATGAATCTAGGATGAATCTAACAGCATAAAAATGTATTTTTGATCTAAGGTGAAGGCTTATTTTCTCTCAAAATATGCTTCTATTTATAGAAGAATGGGAGAGAGAGAGAGGGGGGGGACAAGGTTCATTTATGAATTTGGAGACTCATAAATGAATATGTAAGAGCCATTAATGCCCAAGGCATTAATAAGGAATGGGAGAGACATAGGTTTAAGGCATGTTTATTAATGAAGGCATTAATGAAGGCCTTAAAGAGGTAAGGGAGGATGTAAGAGAGTGGCTTGAGAAAATAGACTTTAAGAAAGTCCAACGTGAGAAAGTGGACTTTCTTAAGTGGGTTGAGTTGTTAAGTATTCCTTAATGGAATATGACAACATTAGGAGGTGAGTTAGAGTAGAATTTAGGATTAGGATTAGATTAGCATGGGTGAATGGGTTGAGAAGGGTTAGAACCCAGGGTAGAAGTAGTTAAGATGGGTTAGGTTGGGGTTTGAGGGAATATTAATAAATGAAATAAACTTATTTAATTCATTTAGAAATATAGGAATTAATTATTTAAATAATTTAATTGCTTTTTAATAATTTGAGGACTATAGCCATTTTAATTAAATTAAATAGGCTAGGGAATGGGTTATTTGCAAGTGGGTAATTGATTTTGGGATTTATTTAATTCCCTTATAATTAAATACTATAGCCATTTTTTATTTTGGTTTGATTTGATTGGTTGAAATTGATTTGAATTTCATGTCTATAATAGTTAATATAAATCAGTGATAAAAATCACCTAGGATATTAAATTGATTCAAAGAATTACGCCAAACAATAACAGGGTCATTTGGGCATAATTGAGGGCATGATCACACTTAGGGAAAATAGGGTCTATAGTTAGAACCGACCAAATTCAGGTGGTTACAAGAGGTAAGTCAACAATTGGTTGAAGGTTATAAATGTGAATGATATGATCGCTTATGACTGAAGAATCAGAGTTTATCAAGTATCCCTCTAAGCTACCCAAATTAGGATTCATCCTAATGAGCAAAGAATTGTCTACTAAGGCAACATGTGGGTTCAAAACCTCTAATCCTACATGTGACTCATTGGCTACCTCAAGTTGAGAGCTAAAAGTGTGAATAACATCAATATCTCTATCAACTATGGAGGGATCTGAAAAAGAGTCCCATTCATACTCATTAGAACTTGTATCCGAACTGCGACTAGGATGCTTACACCATGAAGGTTTGGGACATCATGATGTAGAAGGTCCAGTTTCATCAAAAGTAGCACTTTCTCTTTCCATTAAATGAGCAAGATTCTTTTGTTGATGTTCTCTCAAAGGATCCTCTATATCTGATTCTTATTCTAAAGTTTCAACTGATGCATGGGTGACTAAAATATCTAAATCTCCCCAAAGGAGATTAGTGGAAGGAAACCAATATTCACACATATCTTGTTTATTTTTCAAATTAGGTACATTCTCTAGTTCATCATCACTATCTAACTTTTCAAAGAGAGGATTAGTACGCTTGTTTCAATTTTCAAATCCTATGCTAACTGGCTTCTTAAACTTGCATCCAAATTAAGCACAATCAAGAGGTTCGGACCTAGAATCCAAATTGTGATTAAGAGGGCCATATCTAGGATAGCCCATCTTTTTGACAAAGGTATACCCTCTTCCATAAGCCTTAGGAGAGGGATAAAAGTTCTCATTGTGCATATATTTTCTTCTCTATAGATCCAGTCTCTAACAAATGCCTCCTCTTTCTCATCTTGGATAGGCACTCATGATTCCATAAATTTTCCAAATAAAGTCATAGCTGAAGAGGAAGGATTCTTTTATTTTGAAGGTTTTCCATAACACCAAGGTGAAACTGGTAATGTTGTGGGGGATTTGAGTTGATACCCCCCATGCCAAGGTCTACTGACCTAAGCTTGTCTTTGCATTCAGCTAAGGTTGCATCAAAATCTTCTACTTCTCTATTGAGGGGAACATGAGCCCCTGCTGAAATTGAATTAATAGATAAAGTGTTATCCCTAGGTATACAAATCTCTATTCCATTGTAGGGGAACTTAACACTTTGATTATAGGTAGATGGCACTGCTTGCATATCATGAATCCATGGTCTACCAAGTAGTATATTATATGCAAGGGGTCTAGCATCAAATATTTGAAATAAAATATCCTGTTGAACAAGGCCAATTGTAATAGGAAGGACAACCAACCCCTTGAAACTTCTTTCTACCTCATCATAGGCTTTGATAGTAATCCTTTTTCTGGTATCTATAACCTCTTCAGAATAACCCAATTCTTTCAAAAGACTAAAATAAAAAATATTAATCCCAACACCCCCATCTATCAACACATGCCCGACACAAGTGTGATGGATCATGACCTCAATGTGAAGGGAAAGATTGTGTGCATGGGTCAAAGATTTATCATCATCTTCTAAAAATGTAAGGTAATGAGGGGTAGCAATGTGACTAAGCATATTCTGGAATTGATCAATATCTAAGTTTTTGGGGACATTTTCCATGCACAAAGCATCCTCAAGGATTTGTTTATGTCTTGGGGAAAACTCTAAGAGCTCAAAGATCAAAATTTGAGCGTGGGTTCTTTGTAACTAATCAAAAATATTGTAGTTTGATTTAGGATTGACAGCTGGTTTCAAGGTTACAGGATTGGATGCCACTTGCTTAGGTTTACTTGACTGGCTTGAATTAGGTCCTCTAATGACAACAAAACATTGACTTTGGCTAATAGCATTAAGGGCTTGAGACAACCTTATAGAGTTGGGGCCCCTTAGCACCACAACAGATTCTTTATAAAAAATAGGAGGAGAGTCTTCATCTAAATCATAACCATAAGGATCTCTGCCACTCATCATATTAATATTTTCTTCCACAAATTCAAGCATGTTCATAGTATTCTCCACATCTATGTAATTATAATTGATCTTAGATTTTCCATTCTTAATTTTAGAGGTTTCCCCCTTTTCATATATGGGCAAAGGTTCCTTGAATTCCTTATGATCGGCGTTGGTGTTCAATCCATCTATTGTAAGTTGTCCATTCTCAATGAGATCTTGAATGATATGCTTGAGTTTCCAGCAGTGTTCATCATCATGTCCAATACCATTATGAAATATGCAAAAGGATTTCTCCTTCCATCAATGTGGTTTAACTTTAGGTATATGAAAATGAGCAACATCTTGAGGATGTGCCAGATTGTTATCAATAAGTTTCTTTAAAATTTTCTCATATGACTCACCAATTTTTTCAAATTGACACCTTTTGCTCTTAGGTTTACCTTGGTAGCTTGGATTACTTTCTTGTTGATTGGATGTATTGAGATTCATAGTTTGAACATCACTAGATAGATGAAGCATAGGTTGATCTTTAGGTTGGGAGGAATCCACAACTCCATCATTAACCACTTGTTTGTTCCTATTCCAATATTGGTTCTTCCCTTTATCCTTGTTAGAGTTGTTGTTGTTTTGACCATGTTTAGTCAAAATTCCTTGTTCTATTAAAACATCCTCAATTCTATATGTAGTATCAACCATGGTGTCAAATGAATCAAAAACCATTTTATTAACTTCATACCACATTTCAAGGATCAAATTACTAACAAGAATGTCAATATTTTCATTGCCAGGAATAGTTCTAGAATATCAAGAGCATTTTCATCTCCAACTTTGCAAGAAAGTAACAATGGATTCTCCTTGATTCTGCTTTAAGCTACATAAGTCCAACAAAGTGGTAGATCTTGAAACATTGTATGCAAAGTGTTGAACAAATCTGTGAACAAGCTCTTTGAAGGTCTTAACAGGGGAGTTATCTTAGTAAACCATTCAATTTCTTGTCCCTTAAGACTTCATGGGAATTACCTCAAGAGATAATAGTCATCTTGATGGAACTCAAAACTTGTGGTATAAAATTGGCACACATGATCATGTGGATCACCACTCACATCATATTTGTCATATTGAGGAATTTCAACCTTTCTAGGAAATTCTTTCATGTCAACACTCTTATCAAAAGGATTAGGACAAATCGAGTCCAATGAGAAAGAATTCTTAGGTGTGAACATCTTTTCCATTGTTCCTTGCATTTCATTGAGCTTCTCCTCTTGAGATAGACCTTGCTTCTTAATATTTTTATCCACATCAAAGTTATAAGGGACCCCAACACCCTTGTTGATTAGGCTCTCTAGGAACTTATCCTTGTTTTGCTCCACATATTTCTCCACATATTGTTGAAAAAGTGGTTCTTGTTGCATTTTCATGAAATCTTGTGAGGTGTGTTCAAAGGTTGAGCTACTATCTCCATATTGTGAACCATAATGAGCTCATTGTGAAGGTGGCATTGAGTTCCTAGGAGGATTTTGTCTCCTATAATGATCATGTCTTGAAATTCTTCTTCCTCTAGGGATAGGAGATTGCACTGGCAATCTTGAATGTCTCCTACTTAATGGAGTCCTAGGAGGAGTGGATGTAGGAGAACTATTTCAACCACTAACATGCATATTATTGAATGGATCATTGAGTTCTTGAGCCGATAGCCTATCTCGCTCCTCTTGAAAGGATTTCCTTTCTATTTCCATCAAAGTTTGTTTCTCCATCTCTAGGAGTCTAATTTGTTCTTCCTTATAAACTTGTTCATCATGGAATGCTTTCTTTTCATGCTCAATCCTCTTGAGTCTATCACTCATGTAATTGGTAGATGTTTTAAGAGGTGAACTTGGTCTTGAATTTTGAAACAATTTTTTGGTATAAGTTGTATTGACATTAGTGTCATAACGTTCATCCTCTTCACTTTCATGTTGTGATTGGTTATCTTGATAAGCATGTCTCTTACCTTTCTCTCTCTCAACCCTTTGTATCTAGATATCTTGTTGAAATAAGGGGTGAGGCTGGTCTACTTCCATGAGAGGAACCACTAAATGAAATAGCATTTCTACTCTTTGCAAACATATCATCATAACATTTATCCCTGGCTTCCTTCTCTCTCTGAGTCATTGTGTAACTCATATCCATAGAAGAGTGAGAAGATGCTAAGGGGATACCCAAATCACTAAGATGACTCTTGGAATCAAACCACACTTCTAAATTATTCCTAGGTAATTGATCAAATATGGGTTTTTTCCCTTATGTCTTTGGCGAGTTTGTACTAAAGGTAATTGGTTAAAAACCACTTGAGGTAGTTTTCCCTGATTTACTTGATATCTCGTTGTAACTATCATGAAAGAAAAGGTACTAGATGATAGGATTACTCTAAGAAATGTTGGTACCAAACTAGGATAGAAAAGGCACTAACTTGTCCAAAAAGAAGTGATAAGATAGAATATTGCAAAGAGGCATAAGCCAACACTACCACAGAGGTGCCCAATAAATTTGGGTGAATACCCTAGCAGATTATGGATCAGGAGGATGGTCTTACCCAAATTATATTAATTGAGATTGAATTTGTATGAAAGTGGATGAAAAAGAGACTAAAAAACTCTCCAAGTGTGTTATCAAAGAATCTAAAGGTTTATCTTTTCAACAAGGACAATTCCTAGCTCACCAAGCTTCCAAGCAAGGTCACTTGTGAAATCAAAGACTGTTAATTAAAGAGGTCAAAACACAATAATCCTAAGCGTAAACAAGCTTCTAACAATAGGGTAAGTAATCCATTCTAACATGGATCAACCAGGGAAAATTGGAAAATGATAGGATAACAAGTTAAACAGGCTCAAAAATGACAACAAACAGCTCACTGATAGACAGTTTCGCGCAACGAAATGCTTTCTCGTGCGAGGATCAGCACAGGACCATGTGAAAAAATGCACAGCAGTGCGAAGAAAGACCAGACTGGTGTGTTAGGATAATATCAAATTGGAAAGATATCACATAAGGATTCTCACAGATTCGTGCGAGGAAACACAGTGAATGACGTGAAGAAATAGTTTTCTCACGTGAGGAAAGGACACAAAACTCAGTTTTTGATTGTTTTAAATAACCAACTAGATGCATTAAAAAAATTTATTCATGAATCAGGCACACAATAATACAATCATGGAGTTCAAGCTAATGTCTTCAAACAATGAACAAGGGACAAAGCAACCTTACACATGAACATGGATAGTGTCATAGTATTTCTACTCCATAAGAATGCTACTTGTGTATGTTCTCAAAAGGTTTTGCAATCATGCACATAGTCCTAGAAAAAAAAAAAGTTTGTTCCACTATGGTTCTTAGTAATGGTTTGAATTTGCAACTTTTGCAATCTCAATTGGGTGAAATCCAATCTCCGCACACCAAGGTTTTCACATAGTCTAAGAATTTAATCAATCAGGAGCTGCTAAGGAGATCTGACAACCCACAAGAAACTACACCCATGGAGATTTCTTCCACAAGGACATTTATATAGCAATTGTTGCTACCATGGAAAAAATGGCTATGACCTCTTGAGGTTCCATCCACATGGTTTACCCAATAAAGGGAATGTCTACTATGGTTAATCCTCTCTAACAAGTTAGAATCACAATATGGACCACATGGGGACTTGGTTTGGATTCAAGGGTTCCAAGTTTTTTATTCTCCCAAAAGGGAAAAGAGCATAACCCTCTAGCCTCTTCACCTCACCACAACATAGCAAACAGATTAATTGACCCACTAATTTTAAATCACCTCATCCAAGGTTCACACAACAAAAAATGACACCAATCTCCCCAAAGAGAGAAAGTATCACCAGAAATTGAAGCTCAAAGTAAGTTGACCAATGAGATAAAAAAAATCCTTCCCTACCTACAAGGGGATCTATTGTCAAGAAGAGCTTCGCATGTGAGACAAGCGAACGAAGCCCACTTTCTCAAGATCATCACAAATAGTGTTCATAGGGCCTAATTACTACGTGAAACATATATGCAAGAAAGCAAATCTAGGTCTATTTTTAGAGCACCAATTAGAAATGTGATCTATGAAATCAAGAAACACTCAAGCTAAACACATGATATGTTCATTTTTATTTCCAAAATCTAAATGTTATAGAGATGCAACAAAATACCTCAAATCCAATGCAACGTGAATCATTTTGTTGTTTATCCAAGCATGTCCAAATCAGCAACAACAACATCAACAACAAATCAAAAACCACCAGAAATAGTAAACATTAGTGGTTAGCAAGAAAAATAGACAAAGATATATAAATGTATCAATGAAAAATAGATCTCTGGTGAGGAATCTCGTACGAGGATTTGCACAGTGTCACACAAAGATTCACATAGTGCTACGCGAAGAAGTGCTCAAACGACAAAAAAATAGTAACAGATTAGATCCATAGCCTGGTGCTGAATGTCAAGCGAAGATTTGCATAGAGCTGCATGAAGATTTACACAGAGCTGTGCGAGGAAACACAAAACCCAGCAAAATTTCACATGTAGACCTGCAAAATGTCACGCTAAATTTCCCTGCAAAAAGTACAGAAAATACAAAAATCTTAAAATAAATTATGAAATATAGCTATGTGACAGAAAATGAATCTTTCGCCCCATGGTGGGTGCCAAAAATGTGTGATGAAAATGTGTCACACTTCTATGGGTCATCCCATCCAAGGTTGCTCAAGAATGATTCCTCAAATATCAACTCATAGCTCCCTAGTCATGGAGTGCAAAGGTTTGTGATGGAGGCCCTCAGATTGACCTAGTTGTGCCCAGACAAGTACACCATGAAATGAGAGATTCAATGCCTGAAAATGAAATCTATTCTATATGATTTCAATGTATAAAAGGAATTAATCTATATGATAATAATGCGTGATTATTATATGAAAAGAAATACAAATGCAAGATTAATCTATAAAAGGAAACATGAATCTAATCTAGATGAATAGCTATGGATGCAAGAAGAAGAAGACAAGAAGAGAGAAGTTGCAATATCCAAGCTTGAGTGCTCAAATCCCCCTCCAAAATTGCTCTCCAAACCTGTAGCATAACAATACGTAAAAATTCTATATGAAAATGAGAATGAGAGGTTTCCTTATAAAGAAAAGTGAACGGTTGAGATTAAGAGGCAAAAATCAAAGGCTATGATTAAGAGGCAAAAAGCTCACCACTTAGGAAGATGTGAAGAAAAAGGGATTTTATTTACTTTTATTTAATTTATTTCTTTTTTCATCAAATAAAGTGCTTTAAGTGGGGATTTTTATTTATTTAATTAAAAGAGGGGTTTTCTTTTAATTAAATAAATTAGAAGAATTTTATTTCATTAAATGGGAGGAATTTAATTTAATTAAATAAGATGAATTTTATTTAATTAAAAGGGAGATTAAATCTTTTAATTAAATAAAAATTATCAAACCTTAGGAAATATTGAAATAATTGAATTAATTACGATTTGATCAAGGAAATTGATTTGAATTGAAAATGTTCCAAACCATTGATTCAGGAATTTGATAAATTGATAAAATGATAAATGGGGCCCATAGTCTAGGCGACCATTTTAGGGTGCATACACTAGGCAATCCCAATTTTTTACTAGCTCTACTTGACCTAAGTGTCAAATGCAGAAAACCCTAAATCCACATTAATCACATACTATATTTGATTCCTAAATATCAATTACAATTGGCTAAATAAACCTTGCAATTGAATTAATTTAATTACAAAGTCCTAGCACTTTAATTAAATTAAATTCACCCTTTTAGCTAAAATACATAAAAAGGAATTAAATAACATTTGATTATTAAATAAATATCCTCATTTCAATAATTGAATTTAATTATTCAAATAATTGAGAAAGTGCATTTATGAGGTCATATTTCATTTATTTAATCAAATAATTCCTCCAAAATCTTCACTTCAATTCAAAAATGGAAACTCTGAGTTAACTATAATTTGAAAGTGCAACAAACCAATTAACTATTTCATTCACTCCCAAAGCCAACAGTTGATTGTCTCTCTCAAGGAAACTTACCTTTATGAACTGGACTCTTATTAAATCTCCACCGTTCATCCTGTTCAATCTCAACCTTCGATTGATTCCAGGATTCTATAAAAAAACCCTCTTGTTTCTCATTCAAGGGAGGAAGAAGGCATATTTTTGGAGTATCAAATCGCTACTGGATTGTTAGCTCAAATTTGTGTGCATTCAAGATTTCATTGTTCTCATTGTTATTGCAATAGATTACTATCATTCAATAGATTAATCATGCATAGCTTAGTTTCTTTCAAGTATTTTTAGCTTAATCTCATCTTCCATTTCTAGAAAATAATCTTGCATAACTCATTTCTTGATTAAATATAGCATTCACATTCTAGATTAAACCATCCATTCTAAGATTGGTCTCAGTTCTTGGACTCTTGAATTTTAAGAGCTGCTCAAAAACCCATCTAGATAGGAGGCAGCAGGTCAGCTCATCCAGGCATGCAGGATGAATAACTTCATATTCATTCCTGTATGTGACTGATAAATGAGGACCATGTTGAAGTGTATGGCTAGATAAAGAGGTCAACATTTAGCATATACAATCCCATATGTAGTGAAGTCATCCATATAGATTTCCATAAAGTCATGAGAGATATCCACAAAGATAGTGATGAATACCCTTTGAAAGGTTGTTGGAGTATTACAGAGGCCAAAGGGTAAAAATGAGTAGGGAAATGTTCCCCATGGATAGGTGAATATGGATTTTTCTTGGTCTTTAGGAAGAATCCTAATCTGGTTATATCCACTATACCCATCTAGGAAAGAGAAATAACTTTCCTGCTAAGGAGTCTAAGACTTGGTTAATGAATGGTAGAGGGAAGTGGTCCTTTTTAGTAGCCATATTGAGCTCTGTGTAATCAACACATGCCCTCTGTTAGGGTTTTTCTTGCTGAACTTTCCAGAGGTGCTTGAATACTTGATAAACTCTATGACTCCCAATACTTGAAACTAATGATCCAAGCAAGAGAAAACTCTAATTGATGAGGATTTATGATAATATTTGGGGAAACTTATTATCACCTCCTTCTTTTTAAGTTCCACAACACCGAGGCAGGTATTACCTATATATAATTGTTGTCTCATAGTATTAGAAAATGTGGATACTAATTTGCTGCTTGTTTACTGTACTATCTTGTAAATTACTCTACATAAGACTGAAAACAACTTGACACAGAGCTTAACCATGAAAACTATTAAAATGATAACAAAAAATAGTAGTGCTTTAAGGATGTTCATCCTTATTTTCTTTTATTTCTCAGAACTTAGGAAAGGTAACCTATTTTAATCCTCTCTCAAAGGGATTAGTAAAATGAATTGTATATCTTGATACAATTTCTTAAACTTATATGTGTCTGACTATAAATGTAAGAGATTTGTATATTTTGAATTACTTGGATGATGATAAACCACTTGACAGATTCTAGACCAGTGCCTATCTTTGGGCTACAGAGTCAAAGATGCAAATCCATAGAAAAGTAAACAAAGATACAATAGATTGCCTTACAGCCTATATGCAACTCAAGTAAGATGCCTTACAAATTGTTGGAACAATGATATATTTGTCATCATTGAATGCACTTAGTGAAAACACTTATTCGGTTTTGAATGCTTACCGAGCTTATCACTCAGTCCACAGCCTATACCGAGCATTTAGTAAAGATCACAGATCAAACAGTTCAAACCGAGCAGTAAGGCAGTCACCGAGCATATGAGAAGAACAGCAGTTACCGAGCAGACGGTAGTCACCGAGTCATCAGTCGAAGATAACCGAGAAGTCAGTTACTACCGAGTCATCAGTGGTTACCGAGTGACAATATATCTACCGAGTCACCACAGCTACCGTGTTCCAAGCTACACTTCGGGACTAGTATGGACTGAGCCTCTACTCTTACCGAGAGCATGATGATGCCGAGTACTGTAGTGGATGCCGAGTATCAGAAGATCACCGAGCCAGCTTGAGGAACCGAGCTTCTACCGACTCAGAAATATTTTGTTCACCTATG
>JAGRRI010047266.1:0-18807 GCA_018584345.1 Thuja plicata | reverse complement strand
TTGCAAGGAACAAAGGATGGGGAACCTAATAAGATAGGAAGATTCTTAGGAGAGGGAAAGAATTGAATCTTTCCAAGATTTGGAGGGTGGATTGAGGAATCCCTAAGGGTCCTAGGAGTGACCTAAGCAGAGTTCAAGACAACTCATTGAGATAACTAAGTTTCTCCCTATCAGTGAAGGTGATGGGATTTGTGTCATAGGCTAAAGTTATAATTTAGTCCATTACAAGGGATCACAATTTGAAAATCTATTTCATAGCTTCATAGCATATTTGAATGAGATGAGGGAAAAGGAACAATAAGGAAAAGAGAACCATGTTTTGGAATCGAGTCGGATGACAAGTTGGCAATATGACAAGAATGAGTGAAGGTGATGGGATTTGTGTCATAGGCTACAGTTATAATTTAGTCCATTACAAGGGATCACAATTTGAAAATATATTTCTTAGATTCATAGCATATTTGAATGAGATGAGGGAAAAGGAACAATAAGGCAAAGAGAACCATTTTGTGACTATTCCACTTGTAGTGATACCTCTTGGAGCAGTGCCACAGCCTCAAGAAAATGTGAATGATGATCACCCATATAGGAATTTTATAGAGGAGGACAAAATACTAAAATGGATGAAAGAACCTAATGACTAGGTTGCATGGATCAACAGGACCAATAATGAAGCTTAATGATACTTGTGGCTATTTCATTTTTGTAGTTGACTAATATACAATGTAAAAATTATGAACAGTGTAAACATTTTGTATATGTTATCCTTGTGATAAGTATTTTGTAATAAGAACTAGATTCTTCGATTTTTTTTATCGTACCAACTACTTGCATTATAATTAAAATAAATATATAATAAATAATATAAAAACTTCTATATTAGTAATATATGCAAAAATCTCAAATTTACTAGGCAAGTTTCAAAAATTCATTTATTCTAATTAAAATAGATTCTAACTTAATGTGAATATATAATAAATAATATAGAAACATATTTAATACATATTAATATTAATATGTCACGCACATATCAATTATTAATAAAGGTAAGCTTTTCAATTTATATTAAAATATTTTAAAATTTAGAAACATTTATATTTTACAATTTTAGAATATTCTAAATTGTTTATATTTTAATAAAATTATATATTTTCTTTAATTTTTTTATGGTTTATTAATAATTTAAGTGTCATTTTATGGTTATATAAAAAAATAGTTTGTCAATCCATATGGTGTAATCAATTTTCAATTTGTGATATATGGTCCAAAAGTGAGAAAATGACCACTATGGCCATTAAATTCTAAGCCCCATCTCAATACCCAACATCTAAATTTTTTTACACAATAATTTGCCAAAAATTAAAAAAAGAAAAATTTAAATATTAGAAAAAAGTTAGAAAATGGTGACATAATGATAGATTCTAATTCTATAAAGCATAGGATATTTAAAACAAATGTTTATTCCATGACTTTTTTGTATTCAATTCAATTCAAGTCATTAAATAAGAACATTTTTATCTACTTCACTTCTGGAAAGCTTGGATTTGATTAAAGTAAAAAAACACAATATTAAACTAAGCAAGAAAGATAACATTAGATACAAATATGGGATACATAATGTCATGTAGGCAGAAGGGTTTCAAAATATAGGTAGTTGGATTTTTTGAGGTACGTTTCATAGATCCCTTGGTTTGTAATACTAGTAGGTTTGTTCGATGGATATCTATTTATCCATTCCAAAAATTATCTAGAGTAATGTTAGATTGATAAAAAGAATTTAGAATAGTGTACTTATAAAGGTAGTATAGAAATATTATTTGAATATTAACACATCTTATTTTAGGTACTCATAGATCCTTTGGTTTGTAATGCTAGTATGTTTGTTCGATGGATATCTAGTGATTCATTCCAAAAATTATATAGAGGAATGTTAGATTGTTTAGAAGAATTTAGAATAGTGTACTTGTAAAGGTAGTATATAAATATTAATTGAAGATTATATTAACACATCTTATTTCAGGTTTATTGTAAATGTTTTTGACAATTATTCTTGTTTATTAAAATTTGAGAGTTATTTTAATTCAAACATTTCAAATAAAAATATTTTATTGTTCAAGTTATCTTATTCAATTTGTTGACAACTAATTAATGGAATAGAACATTTAGATCATCAATAAATATTAGATATTTTTTTATTGCAAATGTATTCCAGAAATATACATAAACTTGTGATAATGGATGTTTATAGTAATCATATTATTCTTTTAACTATAATATTTTCTAATAGTATACTTTATGATTTATTAGAGTTTAAAGAGTAGTATTTAAATTTTAACACTTATCCTAAGACTAACCTAATAATAAACCTAAACCTAATTATATCTATAATTATATTAATCTTAAAACACTTCCATAATTCATCTACTCCCTTAATCATAATTATATCTAATGGTAAGATTGCCTTGCATTGTAGAATGGCATTTTTATGAACCTAGTTTGATTATTGTGTGCACATTGATATGCATTGATGGATGGTGTTAATGTAATGATGGTAGTTTGAACACCATAATTTTGCCTTAGGATATTATACTAACTTGGTCGATGTTGATGGCTAAACTAAGTCTAGTAGAGTCACAAAGAAATCCATAGTTTCTTACATTCTAGGAGTATATTAGATTCTCTATACTCCCATTCCTTTCTGTTTATTTGGTTGAAATTGATTTGAAGAAGTGGAAGCAGTTGATATCCATTGAATTAATTGTGTAAGTCCCTTTGTGATATCTAGCATATCACATCATAAAAACTTAGTAAAGCCCACAATTAAGAAGGAACCTTGACATTGTCTCATTTGATCACACAATTCATTTAGATTGTTTAGCATATTAGCATCCTTATTCAAGAGAGTGAAGGATATTTGGTGTTTCATCTCAAAATACTAAAAATTCAATTATGTATGTTGTACTCGAACAAAAATCATATCAACAAATCCCAAAATTGAAGGTTGGGATAGCTATTTTTATTATTCAATATTTTTATATGATGATTTTCTTACAATCTAAACTACATACACTAGGATGATGCAAATAGTCTCATTGTTTGCGAGAGTGTTATTATAGCTAGGAGAAGAGAAGGAGGAGGTTAACATTTTGATAGGGGATTATTCTAAAAGTAATGTTTTGGGAGGACTAAAGTATGTCTTGGTCAATTTTTTCCCAAGGTGTGACCATCTTATGTCAGTTAACAAATAATGGTGAAAGATAGTGTCATAATCTGGGTTTGGCTTCAATTTATTCACAATTGTGCAATCTAATGTAAGGCAATTTGAAGGAGAAATGTGGAAAGAATAGTGAATTTAATAAAAGGAGTGAAATATTTAGATACTTCAAGGATGGTTGATTGGCGCTTTATTAGGAAAAATGAACGTAATAATGGTTTCTTTTACTAAGCATAATTGAATTCTATATGGTCACAATGACACCCTTCTTTTATTTTTAATTATAATTATATTTTCATGTTATTTAATAGCAAGTTAATTAGATGATAGAAGCTAACCTTAAACACATTTTAATTTTATCATCTTCAAAAAATCAACTTTATATTTAAATAACAATAATCCTTAAAAAATATTTTCTAATTTTTAAAAAATGTGAATCCCAATGTCATAATTTGATTGATATATAGTTTTCAAATTATTGGATTAACATAGAACTTAGGAAATAATAAATCTAATATAAAATTTTGAAATCAGTTAGATTTTTTTCTTGTATTTTAATATCAAGTAGATAAGACGATAGAAACTAACTTTAAACACATTTTAGTTTCATCATTATTTTACGAAAAGATATACTTTATATTTTATTAACAATAATTCTTAAAAACATTTTCAAGTTTAAAAAAAATGTGAATTCCAATGTTATAATTTGATTGATTTATATTTTATAAACTATTTGATTAATTTAAAACATAGAAATTAATAAATCTAATAAAAAAAATTAAATTTGTCTAATATTTTTTTCTTATTTAATAAGAAGTTAATTAGATGATAAAAACTAACCTTAAACACATTTTAATTTCATCATCTTTAAAAAATTTATATACTATAAATTTTATGATTAATAATCTTTAAAAAACAAGTCTCAAAGTTTACAAAATTATGATTCCCAATATTATAATTTGATTGAATAATGTTTTTCAATTTATTAGATTAACTTAAAATATAGAAACTAATAATTCTAATACAAACTTTTGAAACCATCCTATATATAATTACTTTACTTTATCTTACTATGCTTGCCACTTGTGCACAATTAGTGAACTAATTTTGCACCAATCAACTAATCATAAGTCACTATTATTTTATTGTTCTAATATATCTAAAGTTTAAATATTTATTTACTAATTAAATATATTATATTAATTACTTAATTGGTTTGGTCTTATAGGACCCTTTTTTTAGGCTTGCTCATATTGAGTTATATTTACTATATTATATTTTTAATATAAATAACAATAAATAATTATTACAATTTCTAATATATAAAATATATTATTCTATAGTATATATAATATAAAAGTACTATATGATATCATATATGTAATATTATATAATTTTAGTAATTTACTAACCCTTTATTTATTATTGTACTTGTCGTAGGCTATACTATCGCATTTAGTTTGCACAATTCGTGAATTAGTTTTCAGACAATCAACCAATCCTAAATCACTATTTTTTGCTTTTCAAATATTTCTAATGTCTAAATATTTATTTATGAATTAAATAAATGATATAAATTACTTATCTCCTTTTTGATTGGTTCAATTGATTTGGTCTTATAGGACCCCTTTTTTTGGAACTTCAACAAATTTGGTTTTTTCCTGATAGTTTTTAAAATACTTTTGTAATATTTTTAACATAGATACTATATTTTATATTTTATATTTTATAATGTAAACATTTATTTTCATTAAAAAATTCAATTATTTATAATGTATAACTATTATATATTTAAAAAATTTACTATATATATATATAATTCTATAATATATAATATAAAAGTACTATATATGTATGCTATATTATATAATTATAGTAAAGTACTATATCATATATGCTATATTATATAATTATAGTATTTTATACAAATTTTCTTTTTTATTTTTTATCTATAATATTCTTACTTTTATTAAATAACTATTAATATATATATATATATATATATATATATATATATATATATATATAATATTTATAATAAAATTAAACTTGAAATTACATATATAAGTATAACTAAATATGGCAAGTGTAGGTGACTACGTGGCACTTGTTTAAATTCTACCTTACATTTATATTTGAAATTTTTACAATTATAACTATAGAAATAAAACTATAATATATACAAATAAAACTTATTAAATATTAGTTTTAAGATTTTATACAAAGTTTCTTATTTAATTTTTAATCTATAATAATTTTATTTATATAATTAGTACACCAAGAGGGATCTATACAATGGGAGCACAAGATACCAACATGGCATATTCCAAAGAGATGTCATTTAATTTTTAATCTATAATCATTTTATTTATATAATTATTACGCCAAGAGGCATCTATACAACGGGAGCACAAGATACCAACATGGCATATTCCAAAAATATGTGGTGTACAATAAAAAAATATTTGGTAGGAGTTACCAAAAAATAAACCTAAAAGAAAAACTTCAAAAATGCCAAATGGCATTAGGAAAATCTGAAAATAAAAAGTTGAACTATAAGGTCATAAAATGCCGAAACTAAAGGAGTGCAAAAGGAATTTGAAAAAAAATATTTAAAAAAAAACGTTGCATTCTTTTTTGAATTTGGAGAGACAAGCATGCCAACAAGAATTTGAAGAGAAAAGGGGCATCCTTTGGGAAGATGATGCTCTCAAATAATATAAGAGTTCTTCTCTCCTTTGATTTGTTGTTTTGCACGAGAATTGAATAGATAGTTTTGGAAGAGATATAAAGGTGAAATATTTATTTCTTTAATTACCTTGGAATTATCTTGAATAAATTGGTGAAACTAGATCTTAGATCTCAACTTCAAATATTGAATCTAATTGGTCAATTACTTTTGATAGCTTGATTGATCTGTAAAAGTTGATTGAAAATGTTGTAGTATGGTTATGATATGCAAAATGAGGTGAGAAAGGTGTTTATATACTTCATCTATCATTTCATGATTCAAAATTTATGCAAGCCAATGAGTGAATTACTTCCTCCATTAACACCCCAACATAGGGCTCTAGGCCAAATCTGGGTCCAAATCCAAGGGCATAGGTCGGTTTTGTCGATCTATATTTGGGATTTCATTCTCAAATTTAAATAGGATACCGAGATGGTAGAGAAGAAGTGGGAAAAGGGGAACCGGGTTCCTAGGATCAAGCATAACAAACATTTACCCTTGAAATCATCAAAATCATCCCTAATAAAGCATCCAATCATGGGTGGTAATCTTTTTGGATAGTATATATGTTATAATTTAATACATAAAATCTTCTCCAAATATATGTTAAATTATATTTTATCCTGAGAGACATCCCATATATGATAAACTATGGATCAAATTCCTCGATCAGGATGATTACACACTCAAAAATTTTAGGATTTTATATAACATCCCTTTGATTGTATCTTCGATGTTGTCAAATTTAAGATAAAAAACTCATATGGAGGCTGGTTTCAAAGTTTTGTATTATATTTATGAGTTTCTATGTTTCATATTAATCTAATAAATTGAAAAACATAGATTAGTCAAATTTTTCATTATTTTCTGTTAGAGTAAAATAGGTATTTCTATGTTAAATTATTAATTAAATCATTATTAATGCTTAGAGGCTTTAGAGGAAGCTATGTAGTAGCATCATATCTCCTCACCTCAGCCATCTTCCTCTTCCATAGGGAATGGATATGCTCTGTCTGCACGATCTTTATCTTCTGGCACTACTTGGATTATTGATTCAGGTGCTTCTAACCACATGTCTCACTCTTAGCAGCTAGTCACTACATTCTCCCACAGTGATACTTCACATGTTGCCACTGGTGACTCTAGACAACTTGCAATTATAGGGTCTGGTACTAAATCATTCCCCATAGGTTGTCTATAGGATGTACTTCTTGTTCCTGATATTTCAAAAAAACTCCTTTTAGTTTTTTGGATTTCACATTCTGGCTCTGGGAAGACACTTGAGTTCTCCCCACATGATGTGGTTATTTGAGACCTCCATGATCCTGATTTGATTATGGTCACTAGCAGTGTACATCCTCAGTCTTGCCTATATAGTTTTGATGACTTTGAGAGTTCAAATGCTTCTGGGGTCTATCTTGTGGCACATGCAGATTTAGTGAGAAGACTTTGGCATAAGCATTTTGGCCATGTCAATTGAAGTTACTTACAGCAAATGAGTATATAGGAACTTGTGCGTGGGCTTCCTTTGATTTCATGTACTGATGGTGTATGTCAAGGTTGTGCACTTCGAAAACATCACAAGGGTCCTTTTCCTAAGGGTCGTTCCACTTGTGCTAAGGCACGTTTGGATCTAGTACACAGTGATGTCATGTCATTTTTGAATCCTTCTTTTTTAGGGGCTCACTATGTGCTCACTTTCATTTATGACTTCTCGAGACGTACTTCAGTTTATTTTATCAAGTATAAATCTGATTTCTTTGATACCTTTTGTGTTTTCAAGACATTTAGGGAGAAGCAATCCGGTCATTCTATCAGGAGGATACACACTGACAATGGGGTGGAGTATGTGAGTCAAGCTTTTACATATTTTTTCTCTAAGCATGGTTTGTAACATTAGTTGACAGTTTGACACACCCCTTAGCAGAATGGTGTTCCTAAGAGAAAGAACAAAACTTTACGGGAGATGGAATATTTTATGCTTCAGTCATGGGATATGCAGCCTTCTTATTGGGATGATGCAATCAATTATGCCAACTATATTCAGAATTGGATGCCTCATAAGGCCTTATGACATCTGACTCCTGAGGAGGCTTGGTCTTAGATCAAGCCTGATGTTTCCACATTTTGAGTCTTTGGTAGTGCGACTTGGGAATTTATACCAAATGCTCAAAGAAAATCCATGGAGAGGAAGAGAAAACCACCTATATTTGTTGGCTACTGTGAGGATTTCATGACATATAGGTTGTTTGATCCTAATTCTAGAGAGTTCTCATTTTGATAGGATGTCTAGTTTGATGAGCGCTATCCTCTGATGGATTCTCCATCACCAACTTCTCCCTCACTATCTACTCCTCCTTCTTCATCTCTTGAGAATTATTTTTCTCTTAATGATGATGATGATGATGATGATGATGATGATGATGATGATGATGATGATGATGATGATGATGATAATCCACCATCACCACCACCTACTCCATTTATGCCCCAGTGGGCTTGTTTTATAGTTGATAGAGCAGGTTCTTTAGCTGGTGATCGTACAGATAGACATCATACTCGAGCTCAAACATCTAGTTCTAGCATTCTAAGTCATACCATTTTGGATGACCTTCAAAAGTTTTGAGAGGTGAAAGGTCACACAGAGTGGGATATGGATATGGATGAGGAATATTCTTCTTTGATGAATAATCATACCTGGGATTTGTGTGCTCTTCTGAAAGGAAGAAAGTTGGTTCGATGCTGGTGGTTGTACCATACCAAATATGTTGTTGATGGTTTAATTAACAAGTATAAGGCCCATCTTATTGCAAAGGGGTTTTCTCAGGTGGAGGGTATTAATTACTCTAAGACATTTTCTCCTGTTGCCAAGATGAATTCTATTTGCCTTGTACTTTCACTTACAGCTTCACAGGGATGGATAGTTTTTAAGATGGATGTGAAGAGTGCTTTCTTGCATCGACACCTTCAGGAGGAGATCTATATGGAGCAGCCCCCGGGGTATGTGAAGGAATCTTCCTTAGTTGCCAGGATTTGATGTTCATTATATGGTCTCAAAAAAGCCCCTCAGGATTGAAATGAGAAGATGGAATCTTTCTTTATTTCTATATAGTATACCCATTGCCACTTCAACCATACATTGTATCTTCAACATCAGGGGATTGAGATTGTCATACTTGTGCTCTATATTGATGATCTTCTCATCACATGTAGCTCATCCTCCATGATTCAGGATATCTAGTGTGCATTCATGGAGCAATTTGAGATGACCAATCTTGGTCTTCTGCATTACATTTTGGGCCTACACATTGTACAGTCTTTCGATGGGATTTGACTCCTTCAGCAAAAGTATGTTCTTGATATACTTCACAGATTTGATATGCCTTATTGCAAGCCTGCACCTACACCATTTTAGTTAGGAGTTGTCTTGTCTTCCACATGTCCTACACCTTCAATGGATTCCACTTTGTACCGATAGTTGATTGGCAGCTTGTTGTACTTGACACACACCCATCCTGATCTTTCCTTTGCAGATGGACTTGTCTCTAGGTTCTCCCATGATCCTCCTGAGAGCCATTGGAAAGCTGCCAAACATATTTTGCAGTATCTTCAAGGCATTAGACATTTTGGCATTCAATACACATTAGACTCACCACACATTATTGGCTTCACTGACTCAGATTGGGTTGCTGATGCTAATGATCGAAGGTCTACTTTTGGCTTTGTCTTTTTCCTTGGTTCTAGTCCTATCACATGGTCATGTAATAAGAAGACTGCTACTATATTATCATCTACAGAGGCTGAGTACCGAGTAGTAGTGTTAGCGAGTCAGGGGATTTTATGGCTTTGATAGTCTGTGAATGATTTTGGGTTTTCTCCTGATAGTCCCACTATTATTAGGTGTGACAATCAGAGTGCCATACACATTTCACACAATCGAGTGGAGCATCAACGCACCAAACACATTGAGATCTACATGCACTTCCTCAGACAGTTGATTAGGGATGGTGCTCTCATCTTGGAGTACAAACCTATAGAGGAGAAGGTTACCGACATCTTCACTAAACCTTTGGCCTCTTTGTACTATCTCTAGTTGTGTGCTATGCTACGGGTGAAGGAAGTTGTCCTTGGGGGGTCTCAGTGAGGAGAGGCCTTCCTTCATGTTTTTTTCAGCATGCTTTTTGCCATCTCTTTTTGGAGTAATCTTTTTCCCATGTGGTTTTCTTTATTTATCAACTTTATAGAGATTTGGTTGTGATTGGGTACCTTATCAGGCCTTGTTTCTGGGACCAAAATTTACTACTTTCAGTAGTTGCTTCTAGGTTTTAGATTCTCCCTAAGTTTATCTTAAGGGGTGGGGGTGTTAGAGTAAAAATGTATTTCTATGTTCGCTTATTAATTAAATCATTATTGATTTAATTGTTAAAGTCACCTTTTTATCTCTTGTTCACTTAAGCTAAACTTTAGGCATGCAATAATTAATTCTTTGTTAATTATTCATGCAAGCTAAGCTTCTCCATCTTCTTGGTGTTTGATCTCCTTTATAGGGATTGATATCTTTGTATTTTATTATTCCCTCTCTGAATTAACATTTTGTCTTTCAGAACATTCTTATCCCTAAGTTTCTCTTTTGTGACAGGTTTTTGCATGTAGTGGATCTTGGTGGTTAAATTCTGTGAATTCTAAGATTTTCTTCATGCCATTACAATATTTTAAAGACATTTACGATAGGGTATCAACTAAAATAGATTTATCCACTAAATTAGATTCATAGAAATGATTGGTTTATGAATGAGGTTATATATTGATAAATTAGTTCATATATATTTTATTATATAATTAAATAAGATATTCTTACATACCTATTTTTATTCTCTTTTTCATCTTAAAATTTATTAGACACCTAAGGGAGGACATCTTTCACCTTCTTTAATATTATAAAATATATATAAGCTATTTGGAGTGGTTGTACAACATAAAAATATTTAAAAAATTGATTTATAATTTTACTCCAATTAGACATAATATTAATATAATATCATATTACTAGTACAATATTATTGAATTATTAATTTCAAATAATATTAAATTATATTAATAGATAAATATGTTAATAGAATACTATCATCATACTCTAATTTTTAATGTAATCATAATTTAATATTGCATTATTTTTTATACAATATATTATTTTTATAATTATGAATAGCTAAAAGTTATAAATAATATATAACCCTAACTATAACCTATTATAATATTATCGCTAGGTTTACATCATTGTGAGCTTATGGTTAGGATTATGATTTACATTATTAGTAGGTTAGGGTTAGGGTTAAGATTAGGTTCCTGATTATGGTTAAGTTTTGGGTTAAAGGGTATAAATATGGTTAGGGTTAGTGTTTACATTTTTGTAATGATTATGGTTAGGGTTAAGGTTTATACTCAAGATAGGATTAGGGTTTAAACTATGGTTATGGTTACTATTATGATAAGGGTTAGGATTAGGCCAACATTTAGTTTTAATGTTTGGTCGTGGTTTAATTAATGGTTAGGATTATTGTTAGGTTTAGGGTTTAGTGTTTGTGTTATGGTTAGGTCTAGATTAAAATTATTATTAGGGTCAAGGTTTAGGATCAAGATTAGGAGTATGGTTTGGCCTATGGTTTAGGGATATTTTTAGGGTTAGGATTTACATTATCATCAGGGTTATAAGTAGGGATAGCATTAGGATTAGGATTAGAGGTATACTTAGGTTTTAATTGATTAGAAGTTTAGGCTTGGGCTAGGGCTAATATTTAATTTGGAGATAGTACTGGAGATAGAATAATAGTTATGATCTAGGTTCTAGATCTAGATTAAGAATAGTGGTAACATTAGGGTTACAATACAAACTAAGGTTATTCTATGTTTAGGGTTTGAGATATGGTTAGAGTTTTATTATAATTATAATCAGGGTCAATGTTACAATTTTAGTTGAGTTAAGGTCAATGTTAAATTCATAGTTAGAGATAGGATTATAACTAATACATAAATTAATATAATTATAGATATATCTATGATTAAGGGAGTAGATGAATTAGGGAAGTATTAAGATTAGATATAGGAATGGTGTAAGGCTTATAATTCTAGGGTTAGAGTCGGAGATAGTAGGGTTATTAGTATTGTTAGGGATAGTGCCAAAGATATAATTAAGGTTAGGTTTAATAGTATTGTGAATCCCACCTTTGGTCTTAGGGTTAGTATTATTCTTAGTGTTATGGATTACATAATAATTGTTTATATGTTTAGGATTAGGTTTTATGTTCATGGTATAATTAGGTTTAGGGTCATTATTAAGTCATTTAAGATCATGGTTAAAATATAACTACTAATATTTAAAATTATTATAAATCATCAAGGCTACTATTAATAAATGTTATAGTTAAAGAAATAATAAGACTACCAAAAATATCCATTTTCACAAGTTTATATATATTTCTAGAATACATATGATATCCAAAAGATCCAATATTTGTTGAAGATGTAAATATTCTATTGTATTAATCAATAATCAACAAGTTGAAGGAGAAAATTTAGACAATACAAAAATTTTATTTTAGATGCTTGAATTAAAATATCTCTCAAATGTCAATAGACAAAAATTATTATTAAAAAAAATTAAAATAAACCTAAAATAAAATGTTTTAATATAATTTTCAAATAATATTTCTATAGTACATTTATAAGTACATCCTTCTAAACAATCTCACATTCTTCTAAAGAATTAATAAAATGAATAAACACATATCTTTAATAGGCCCATCAAAATCATAAACCGTGATTAAAAACCAAAATATCAATGAGTACCTATTATCTTTCAAAACTTCCAATTACATCTAACATATAGTTAGGAATATGTCATAGACATCTTATTCACACTACAAAATTTATATGACACCATATTTCACCACACAAAAAAAATTACAACTAACATATAATTGCTAATAGGCTATACGAGTAATAGGCTATACTAGTAAAATCATCATTGATGAGATCTAGTACAAAATGATTTATAAGCTATAAAATCTAGCACAAAATGATTTATAAGCTATATATGTAAAATCATTAATGAGATCTAGCACAAAATGATGTATGAAGAGGTAGTTCACAATATCAAACCAAATAGAACAGATACTACCTATAATATAGGTAAGGCAGAAAATTAACTAACAGTGCTTTGTTGCATGGCAAGAAGTACATAACATAGACTTGTACGCTAAGCTGCAATAGAAGATGTGAAGAACACTGGTAAATAGAACATATACTAACTATAATATACGTAAGGCAGTAAGGTAACTAATAGTGCCTAAATGCATGACAAGAAGCACATAACATAAACTTGTACGATAAGCTGCAATAGAGGACGCGAGGGGCACTAGTAAATATGATCGGGGAGACGTGGCATTGGTATTGCATTCAACTTTTTACCCTTCTTCAGAGAAAGTCCACATTCGTCGCTCATGTCCAAGTCTTCACACTTGACTCCATCCGGAAGTGTCCACTCAAACGAATGAAATAGGGAAGCCACAACGAAGTGAACTATGCGGCTTGCCAGCGGAAGCCCAGGACAAATTCTTCTCCCCGCTCCGAATGGAATCAGCTCAAAGTTCTGCCCTCCATATTCTATCTTACTATTCTCCACTTCAAAAAATCTCTCAGGCATAAATTCGGAAGCATTCTTCCACACTGAAGGGTCCCTCCCAATAGCCCACGCGTTCACCATAATCTGGCTGTGTTTGGGTATCACAAATCCCCCGATCTCGCAGGAACTTTCGGCTTTGTGGGGAACCAGCAGAGGACCAGACGGGTACATTCGGAGTATTTCCCTGACGGCTGCATGAAGATAAGGCAGACGATCTATGTCAGATTCTTCAACTCTTCGGTTGCAACCAACCACTTCGTCCAATTCTTTTCGGAGCCTCCTTAATTTCTCTGGATGCCGAATGAGTTCTGCCATGGTCCATTCTATTGATATAGTGCTCGACTCACTACCGGCTATAAACAGTTCCTGAAACGAAACAACACAATTAAAGATTATGTGATAAACCAGATATTGATAAACCCTAATTTTCTAAGAAAGAAGAATCAGGACTAGGCACTCACAGCTATGAAGGCTCGAATACCAACGAGAGTGAAATCATCACTTCTGAAATCCAGCAGAATATCCAGAAAATCCTTCTCAGAGTTGTCACGTTCAATGTTTTGGCTTCTGGCGGCTAGCCTCGTCTCAATGAAAACATCACAGAAATCGTACATATCCTTCAAATGCGTGGCCATATCGCGGGACACCCTCTGGGGATCAAGGAACCTCAGAAACTGAAAACAGTCAACCAAATTCAGCTTCCCAGAGATCTCCATCAAATCTGAGACAGTGTCTTTGATCCCCGAAGAAGATGAAGATGGATTGCGCGGATCGTAAACACTCGTGCTGAAGAACATGTTGCCCAACACATTCAGAATCGTGCAGAACGCCGTCTTCCCGATATCCACAACGTTTCCCTTGTCCTCGGAAATGAGTCGAATCATGCCAAATATTTGATCTCTTCTGAGGTGTTGCAGAGCATCTAGCCTTTTGGTGCTGAAAAGCTCAACTGTTGCAATGCGTCGTAGATTGCGCCAGTATGCCCCGTATTCACCAAAAACTAGCGAGAACTTGTTGTGGGAAAGGGTTTTGAATGCCTCTATCACCATGCGTCCTGCAAGGACATTGTCGTGCGTTTTGAGGACCTCTTTGGCCATGGCTGGAGAAGAGACGACCACTGTTGTTTTCATGCCCAGACGGAGAGTCATGAGCGGGCCGTACTGCAAAGAAAGCGCATGCAGGGACTCGTGCGGCCTTTTACCCAGCTGAAAGATGTTTCCGAGAATAGGCCAGGCAGGAGGTCCAGGGGGAAGACGCAGCTTATCCCTACTACTCTCACTTCTCCATAGAAAGAAGAAGAACAACAAGATTGAAGCAAGAGTGGGGAGGAATACATGATACCATGAAAGCAGCAGAGAATCCATCTCAACTGCAAACAAGGCTAACTCTCGTTATTGTGTTTGGCTTTTCAGTGGAGTATATGCACGTAATTTATAGACTGAAACGTTTGGAGTGGGTTCCATATGAATAGTGACCCCCCTATATATATATATGAAAAATTATTCATACTAATCATATTAATCAATAATAAGAATGAATTTGATTTATTCATAATTGAGGTTTTTTTCCTTCTCTTAAATTTTATATTATCTTTCAATTTAAAATAAAATGAAATTGACAACAGTCATAATAAAAAAAACTAGACATTTAGTTTAAAATGTATATTTCTTTTAAAATTAATAAAATGAATGCACAATTTTATCAATTTTTTTTTTTAAAAATTAGACATTTCATTAATCATTTAATAACTTCCTATCTTCTTATTGAAATAAGAGCTAATTTTTTAATTAATAAGAAAAACCTTTACGCATCTGTATTATAGACAAATCATAAATGAGTTAGATCTTTTTTCTATTTCAAATACTAAAAGAAATTGTTTCCAAAAATATAATATAAATTAACAGACACCAAAAAAACAAATTAGGAATCTTACCTGATTGTACAAATTATTTATTTAGATTAGTCCTAAGTATAAATTTGATTTATTTCATAATTAATATTTTTATTTTATTAATTAATTTTATTTTAACTTTTCAATATAAAATTAAATTTAATTCATAAATACCATCTAATAAAAAAATAAATTTAGACATTTCATTAATTATATAATAATAACTTCCTGCCTTCCTTTTTAGATAAGGGTAATTTTTTTTAATTGGGAAAACTTACATGATAAGGGTAAATTCTTTAACATAAAAAAACAAAAACTTTACACATTTCTATTATACACAAATCGTAAATGAGTTGGATCCATTTTCTATTTTAAATATCACTTGAATTAAAATTCACAAAAATATAAATTAATAGACACTAAAAAGCCAAAATTAGGAATCTCCCTTACTGTATAACCAATTTTACAAAATATTTTTTATTTCATACCTCAGATTACTGTTCCCATTTTTAATACGAAGATTAAAAGGCGTCTACTGCAATGAAAGATGCAGATACACGATTTTCAATAATGTTTACGTAGCACTACATTTAAACAATTTTATTATTATGTACATAGGAATCTTTTTCAATTTTATAATATTCATTGTCTGAATATCCTTTTTTTTCAGAAACAAGCACGTGCTTTGTGTATCCGATGTTTTCGGCTTAAAAGGAAAAACAATATATACAGGCTGGTTTAAAATTTTTATATTAGATATCTTAGATGCTATGTTTTATGTTAATCCAATAAATTCGGAAACATACATCAATTAAACTATGACATTCGGTTTCATATTATTTTCAATTAGGAAAACGTTTTCTTTAAGAATTATTGTTAATAAAATATTAAATTTCCTGTATTTTTAATAGGGAAGGTGAAATTCAAATCTGTTTTTACGGTTGTTTAGTTATTAGTAACAAAAATATTAGATTACAATTAAAAATGAAGAAGGATGTTATTATGATCATGTTGAATCTAAGTATGTTTAACAAAAGAAACTTGGGGGCTTTTTGGTCAAATCAGCCTACAATCTGCTGATTAAGGAGATTGCTGACATTTCTTGTTAGAAGAAGGTGTGGGGCTCATAGCTTATCCCTAAGGTGAACTTCTTCTCGTGGACAGTGCTCCATGGTAAGATCCTTACTCTGGATAATCAGGTCAAAAGGGGTTTTAGCTTGGCTAATAGATGTTGTGTATGCAAAAAGGAGGAGGAAAGCATCAATCATATCATGTTGCATTGTAAGTTCTCATCCAAGGTCTGGCAGCTGATCATCCCTCGTCTCAACCTCAATTGGGTTATGAACATGGATATTTAACACATGGCTAACGACTGGCATTCTCCCTCCCAACACTCTTTGATTAATCTATTGTGATACCAAATCCCCCCTATCTTTTGTTGGTCTCTCTGGAAGGAGCGTAATAATAGAATCTTAGGAGAGAAAGATCTCTCTCCTGTTGAGGTCTTCCACCTGGGGTTTAAGCTGGTGCATGAGAGCTTATTGGTGGCTCTTTGGAAAAGCCCAAACTATCCCCCTTCTGATGTTGATAGCAGGATAGCCAAAACCTGGTGCATTGATATGGGCTTTGATAGATATGACAATGCTAGACTCCTCATCAGGTAGGCTGCTATTTGGTCCCCTCCAAACCTAAGTAGCACAAGCTCAATTTTGATGGTGTTGTTTGCAGGGGTAAGCAGGCGGCAGGTGACATCATTCGGAACCATGGGGGGTGATTGGTTGTTGCTTTCTCTAGCCTCCTTCACAACTAGACTGTCAATTAGGCGGAAGGGATGACCCTCGTATGGGGTCTTAAATTTTTCATAAGCATGGGATCCACAAAGCTAAAAATTAAGGGAGATTCCAAAATCATCATTGAAGTGGTGCAAGGTACTTCCAAGGCTAGGTGGAAAGTAGACCCTATTTTAACTGACATTCGATACTTTCTAGGCAGGATGGAAATGGTTAAAATTAGACACACCTATAGGGAAGGTAATTCTACTGCGAACTCCATGGTCGTTGTTAGTCCGTTGTTCGACAGACTTCGTTGTTGGAGGGCTGTTAGTGAGTGCCCTAAGTCTACTCAATACTTTCTTTGGTTAGAAGTGAGCAATGGTAACAACACTCACTATGATGTTTGAAATCCACTTTTCAATTTGGCCACCTACGGTTGGGCCTACCACCTCTCCCTATCCTGCCACTTGTGTTGGGTTTGATGTTCTTTGCCACATGGTGAGCGACGAGGATTTTATGATAATTATTTGGGTGTGGACGTGGCCAATCTGAAAGTATTAATGTGTCATTATTATGATTAGTTGCTTTTGTGCCAAGTGCCAAATACAGAGGGTTGTCATACATTTGGGCCTGATTTTTTATTGCTTTTACAATTTGCAATTTCATTCTCACGTGGTAGCTCTCCTTGCGGATCTAGCAACGCATTTTGATGGACAACTTAATTACTACACTATTAATGGATTTAATTATGGGTCGATTACTTCCATGCTAAGCCATAATTTTTACTGTGCAAAAATCTTTACCTTCTCAGCTTTTCACTGGAGTTGTCTTGGCAAGTGTGGTTTCACCTAGTATTTTCGCAAGGGTTCTTTTTCTCTGCATGAGAATTCCCCTAAGAGCCATATTTTATTTCCTTGGGTGGGTGCCCTTGCTGCTTTGCTATGCCAGACTAGAAATGGGTGGAGACAGACATAGAGTGGAACCTGATAAAATTGAGGAGGAATTTACCTTAGACCCGATTGTTATGTACTTTTGCAAGGAAGGTGGCATATTTCCCTTCATGGAGACTATGATGGGGCATGATGAAATGATTTCCAAATAGTTTGCAGCATCCTGGAATGAAACAAGGGTTCCGGTGAATGGTATTTTGTTTGAGATTAATGAAGATGTTATTGGCAAGGCCATTGGCCTTCCCACCACCAGTTGCAAGTGGAAGAAGACTAGTAAAGCTTCGACCAAGATGGACCTCATCTAGTTCTTCCAGAGCCCTGCGGAGAGATCTCTTCCTAAACATGGTGGGTATAACATTTCTGACCTCCCTAATTTTTTACCAAAGATGTGCAAGATCATCATAAAGTACTTCATACTGGAGGGATGGTATGATACTTTTTACAACTACCATTTTCCTTTCTTAAACCATATAAGACATAAAATATTAATTTCTATTTCATTTTTTATTTTTACACTCCATGGAGAGTAATGTGGTCGATGTGTTGGAAGCCAAGTCTTTGGGGGAAA
>JAGRRI010047256.1:0-12133 GCA_018584345.1 Thuja plicata | reverse complement strand
ACAATTGAGTATGAACATCTATTTATACTAGCTTAGGTTCAATTCTTGATTCATGCATTCACATGTTAACTCTAGATTCAAGATATACAACTTGATCTTGATCTGTAGTTAGATATGCTTTAGATCTATTAGGATGCTTTAAAGTATTTACATCAAGCTTGCATGACCATCTAATATGTTTTAAAACAAAATAAAACTCTATAAATAGAATTACATTGCTTTAATCATCGTGTAAAACTCAGATCCACAATTTGCAGGTTCTTGATCTGTCTGTCAGTTTTGATGGTTGGTGTTCTTGGTCGTCGGTGTTCCTTTCTTTGAACATGTCGTTGGGTATGCCTTTTCTATTCCTGTCGGGTTAGCTCTGAAACTTGTGTCACCGGTAATGCTTGTGTTCGTCGGTGATGCTTGTGGTCGCCGGTGATGCTTGTCACATTTATACTTAGCATTTTTCTCAAAATTCTTTGTCCTGTTGGGTATGCTTGCATTTCATCGGTACTGCTTGTGGTTTGCCGGTGATGCTTGTGATCTGCCGGTAATGCTTACTGTCTGTGTTTTTTCTTTGAGTATACTAATGGCAAAATAATGTCATCACAAGTTGCAAAAGAAGAACAATTTAGACTCCTAGAGTTGGAGAGAAAAACATTGTTGGAAATAGAAAGGAAATCTTTTCAAGAGGAACAAGATAGACTCTTGGCTCAACAACTTAATGACCAATTTAACAACATGCGTGTTAGTGGTGGAAACAAATCTCCTCCATCCACTCCTCCTAAGAATCCACAAAGTGGAAGATGTTCAAGAACACCTTCACAATCTCCTAGCCCTAGAGGAAGAAGGGCCTCTAGACATGATCATTATAGGAGATGAACACCTCCTAGGAACTCAAACAACCTTCACAATGTGCTCATCATGGTTCACAATATGGGGTTAGTAGCTCAATTTTTGACCTCAGCTCCCAAGACTTCATGAAAATGCAACAAGAACCACTCTTCCAGCAGTATGTGGAAAAATATTTTGATAAAAACAAAGATAAGTTCCTAGAGAGTTTAATCAACAAAGTTGCTGGAGTCCCTTACAACTTTGAAGTGGACAAGAAGAATAAGAAGCAAGGTCCATCTCAAGAAGAAGAGATCAAAAAACTTAAGAGCATGAAGGAAAAGATGTTAGCACCCAAGAATTCATTCTCACTAGAGTCAATTTTTCCTAATCCTTTTGAAAAAAGTGTTAACATGAAAGACTTACCTAGAAAGATTGAGATCCCTCAATATGAAAAATATGATGGGAATGGAGATCCACATGACCACATGCGCCAGTTTTATATCACAAGTTTTGATTTCCATAAAGATGACTCATACCTCATGAGATTTTTCCCAAGGAGTCTTAAGGGTTAAGCGATGGAATGGTTCACCAACATAACTCCCCCCATTAATACTTTCAAAGAGCTCGTCCATAGATTCGTTCAACACTTTGCATACAATCTTTCAAGATCTATCACCATGTTGGACTTGTGCAACTTAAATCAAAATCAAGGGGAATCCTTTGTTATTTTATTGCAAAGGTGGAGACGATAATGCTCTCACTACTCTAGGACCATTCCTGAAAATGAAAATATTGACATCCATGTTAGCAACTTGGTTCCCAAAATGCGGTATAAAGTTAGGAAGATGGGTTTTGATTCCTTTGACACCATGGTTGAAACCGCATGTAGGATTGAGGATGTTTTAAAAGAACAAGGAATTTTGACCAAACATGGAAGCAACAATAACAACAATGGTCAAAATAACAACAACCCTAACAAGGATAAAGGGAAGAACCCACATTGGAATAGGAACAAACAAGTGGTCAATGATGGAGTTGTGGACTCCTCCCAACCCAAAGATCAAACCGTCCTCCACTTGTCTAGTGTTGTTCAAGCCATGAAATTCAACACATCTAATCAACAAGAGAACACACCAAAATACCAAGATAGGGCTAAGAAAGAAAGACGTCAATTTTCAAAACTTGGTGACTCATATGAGGATGTCTTGAAAACACTTATTGCCAACAACCTTGCACATCGTCAAATCCTGCGAAGCATTATATTCCTGATGTTAAGCCACATTGGTGGGATGAGAAAGCCTTTTTCAAGTTTCACAATGGTATTGGACATGACATTGAAAACTGTTGGAAGCTCAAGCATATTATTCAAGATCTCACTGAGAATGGAAAACTTAAGATAGATGGATTGAACACCAACGCCGATCATAAGGCATTCACAGAACCATTGCCCAAGTATGAAAAGGGGGAAGCCTCTAAAGATAAGAATGGAAAGGCTGAGATCAATTACACTTGCACAAATGCAGAGAATGTTATCAACATGCTTGAAGCTGTAGAAGAAAATGTCAACATGATGAGGGGTAAAGATCCCTATGGTTATGATCTAGATGTGGACTCTCCTCCTATCTTTGATGAAGAACCCATTGTGGTGCTAAGTGGTCCTAAATCTACAGCGTCATTGCAAACTCTCAATGCTGTCACACAAAGTCAAGGTACGATTGTCATTAGAGGACCCAATTCAAGTCAAATAAGTAAACCTAAGAAAGTGGCATCCAAGAATGTCACCTTAAAACCAATAGTCAATCCTAAGTCGAGTTATAACCTTGTAGATCAATTGCAAAGAACCCCAGCTCAGATTTTGATCTTTGAGCTCTTAGAATTATCCCCAAGACACAAGCAAGTCCTTGAGGATGCTTTGCGCATGGTGAGCGTCCACAAAAACTTAGATGTTGAACAATTCCAGAACATGGTTAACCATATTTCTATCCCTAAATACCTTACATTTTCAGAGGATGATGATAAAGCTTTGAGCCACCCACACAATCCTGCCCTTCCTATTGAGGTCAGGATCCATAAAACCCATGTTAGGCGTGTGTTGATAGATGGGGGTGCTGGGCTTAATATTTGTTCCTTTAGTCTTTTGAAAGAGTTGGGTTATTCTGAAAAATTCATAGATACTAGGAAAAGGATTACCATCAAAGCCTATGATGAGGTGGAAAGAAGTTCCAAGGGATTGGTCGTCCTTCCTATTAGGATTGGCCTTGTGGAAAAAGATATTTTATTTCAAATAGTTGATGTTGGTCCCCTTGCGTACAATATCTTGCTCGGTAGACCGTGGATTCATGATATGCAAGAAGTGCCGTCTATCTGTCATCAGTGTGTTAAGTTCCCTTTCAATGGAATAGAGATTTGTACACCTGGGGATAAGACTTTATCTGTCAATTCCATTTTATCAGGAACTCATGTTCCCCTCAATAGAGAAGTAGAAGATTTTGATGCAACCTTAGCTGAATGCAAAGACAAGCTCAATTCAGTAGATCTTGGCATGGGGGGTATCAAATCAATTCCCTCACAACACTACCAGTTTTGCCCAGGTCTTACGACAAGCCTTCGTAAGAAAAGAGACCTTCCTCTTTAGCTATGACTTTATTTGATATGTTTGTAGAATCCTTAGTGCCTATCCAAGATGAGAAAGAAGAGGCGTTTGTTAGAGATTGGATTTATAGAGAAGAGAAATACATGCACAATAAGAACTTCTCTCCCTCTCCTAAGGCTTATGGAAGAGGGTATACTTTTTTCAAATAGATGGGCTATCCTGAACATGGCCCTCTTAATCACAGATTGGATGCTAGAGCCGAACCTCTTGATCATGCTCTTTTTGGATGCAAGTCTAAGAAGTCGGTTGGCCTAGGATTTGTAAATTGCAACAAGCACACTACTCCTATCCTTGATAGGTTAGATAGTGAAGATGAACAAGAATACATACCTAATTTGAAAAATCAACAAGACATGTGTGAAGATTGGGTCCCTTCCACTAATCTCCTTTGGGGAGATTCAGATGTTCTGGTCACCCATGCGCTTGTTACAACTTTAGAAAAAGATGAATCGAATGTAGAAGATCCTTTCAGATAATTTCAATGCAAGAATGTTGTTCATTTAATGGGAATAGAAGGTGTTACCCTTGATGACACTAGACCTTCCACATCATGAGGTCCCAAACCTTCATGGTGTAAACATCCTAGTCGTAGTTCAGAGAAAAGCTCATATGAGTATGAATGGGACTCCTCAGAGCCTTCTATAGTTGACATGGATGTTGATGTTATCCACACTTATAGTTCTCAACCCGAGGTAACCAACGAGTCATGAGTAGGATTAGAGGATTTGAACCCACATGTTGCCTTAGTGGACGATTCTTCACTTGTTAGGACAAATCTTAATTTGGGTAAACTAACATCAAAGTCATCTTGACCTTTATGTCTTTGATGCTTATGTTATAATCTTTTCACATTCCAATCCGATATAAATCACATTCATATCTTCATAGTTACACTTGTGACTAGTGATGATTGTGTGATTTTCCGATGTCCGTTAATAATGGCCCAATGATGAAAATAAGTTCCTTAACATTCTCTAATGAATGATGAACACAAAGTCCTATGTTACAGTTTCTCTATTGCAAGTACACCTTTGAATTTTCATATAGCTTGCATTGTTAGACCTCGTGTTAGTTTACATTTTTAGGCTGCATTATGAGTTTGTGAGGGTTTTCCTTCATCTTTCTTGTGGACTTTTAATCAACTATGGTCATGTTTGATCTTCATTTCTTTATCTTCTTTCATGATCTCAATCAAAATTTTCTATCTTACACAGTTGATTGATTTTGGGACATTCTCTTTCTTAAGGAAAATTCTCTTTCTTCTCTCCATTTCTTTCCACCTCTTCCAAACTTCTATCTTCCATTTGCTTTCACCCCACTTTTTTTCTTCTAATTCAACCTTGGGGCATAATATTTTGTGCTTGATGATCTACCTTGGTTTTGTGATCCTTATATCTTTCATCTTACATCAAGAACCTTATATTTAGTTTGATTTGATCAAATTTATCAATTTGCTGTTTCTCCTCTATCTCATTTCAATTTCGATCACGAGGGGGCAGTACCTATCAAACTTCAATCCTTGATTCAGATTTATCAATCCTTTCAATTGCTCCTCTTGGGGAAACCTTGCTTGACATTCTTATCTTGGACATGTCAATTACCTATTTACAGAGGTGTTGACCTTGTCTTTTTCAAACAACTTATCTTTGTCCTGATGTGTTCCCATCTGTCGATCACACGTCTGGGTTGTTTTGTGATCCCAAATCTATCTCACACTTCAATTGCATTCTTTGACTACATGTGTTCCCATAAATATCACACATTAGTCAAAGAGGGGCAAAGGTATGCACCCTAAAATGGTCGCCTAGACTATGGTCCCCCATTCTTCAATTTATTAAATGAGATAATCAATTTATCAAATTCCCGAATCAATGCTTTGCAGCATTTTTAATTCAAATCAATTTCCTTGATCAAATCATAATTAATTCAATTATTTCAATATTTCCTAAGGTTTGATCATTTTATCCATAATCTTATTTAATTAAAAGAAAGCATTCCTTTTAATTAAATTAAATAATCTTATTTAATTAAAATCTCTCTTTTAATTAAATAATATTATCTCATTTAATTAAAATCTCTCTTTTAATTAATAATATAATCTTATTTAATTAAAATGTCTCATTTAATTGAATAATATCATCTCATTTAAATAAAATCTCTCTTTTTAATAAATAATATTATCTTATTTAATTAAAATCTCTCTTTTAATTAAATAATATTATCTCATTTAATTAAAATCTTCCTTTTAATTAAATTAAATAATCTTATTTAATTAAAAGAAAATCCCTCTTTTAATTAAATAAATAAAATCCCCACTTAAATCCCTCTTTGTGATAAAAAAGGAAATATAATAAATAAAAATAAATAAAGCTCCTTTTTCTCCACACGTATTCCTAAGTGGTGGGCTTTTTCCTCTCACTTTCCTTTTTAGGGATTTATCCCACATTGCTCTTGAGGATGCATTCCTCTCCACACTTTCCTATATAAGGAGCCCTCTCCTTCTCATTTTCATATATAGAATTTTTATGTTATTGTTATGCTGCAGGTTTGGAGAGCAACTTTGGAGGAGAGTTTGAGCATTTGAGCTTGAACTATGCAACTTCTCTTCTTCTTGTCTTCTTTTTTCATGCATCAATGACAATCCATTTAGAGTAGATTTATATTAATTTAGATGCATATTTCTTTCATAGATTAGTTTTCATATTTCCTTTCATGCATTGTTATCATATAGATTAATTTGCTTCATGAATTGTTATCATATAGAGTACTTTTCATTGTCATTTGCAATGCATATTTGATGATCATGGAGACTACTATTCTTGCTCTTCCTCTTTGAATCTCTCATTTTATGGTGTACTTGCATGGGCATAACTAGGTCTAAACCGAGGGCCTCAATTACAAACCCTTGCACTCCATAATGCACCTAGAGGGGGGGTCATTAAGGGTCATATTTTTGATCCTAGTCTAGTAAGATAATCTAAAGGCCTATAGGGTCTATAATAAATGTAATGTGGCCACTAGAGCCAATAAAATATTGTAAAAGCTCTAAGAGTGCCAAAAGTCATAGTTTGCCCATGTTGGCAATTTAGGCCTAGTAAGGTTTGTAAGGGGATATAAGAGTTTTTAGGAGTTTGATAGGGTTGTGAACCTTTAGAAAGGTTAATACAATGTTGTGGAAGACTAAATGGTTGTAAGTTGTCGAAGTTGACACTTTAGTGTCAACTAGACAACAAATCTCAACAAATTTTAAAATGTAACTAATCTGTAACAATCATGTAATTGACTGTTAAGGTTTGGGAGGGAGATAACTGGCCTTGTAAGGCTTTGTAGAGGAAGTTTAGGCATGAGGAGTTAGTGTGTGGAGATGGTGGAGTATTGACAAGCAATGTAGAAGTTTTTAATCAATAAAACAAAAACTATTTTTTGCAAATTCCTTCACTGTTTCACGGGTACATTCTGAACAGTGAGTTGAAATGGTAGTTTGAGGTGTGATCTCGATGTAGGAATTATATAGGACATTGCATTCATTGTGTTTTCACTTTCCCTTGCATTCTTTTTATCATTCATCGCGTTTAGTTGAAGAATATTGGACTGGTGTCTTCAAACCAGTGACTGGTTAAACACAGCCAATATTTCCTTGTTTTGAAGATTGAGAATGTTGAATCTCTCCCACCATTTGTAGTCACTTTGATTGGTGGGAGAGAGTGAATATGTAACATATTTATTTTTCCATACTTATCTTATGCAGGAGATGAAAGAATGTGTTTGAAGAACCAATGATGGTTGTGGTTGCTGACAGAGAACATGCCCTGATTTGACACCAGTCAGTTATAAGGTATATTTCTTCAAGGATGAAGGGGTTTTGTGATGGATTCTAAATGTGGGGGTCTATAGTGAAGTGTGTATGCAGTTGGTTTGGCCTGGAGTGAATTGGAGAGGTCCTTTTGATCAGACCCTAGGTGTGTGATCCTAGAAGTGAGGGTTTAGTGGCTAAGGCCATAGATAAAGGATAGAGCCTTGGAGAGTTGAAAATATGTTGTTTCCTAACCCCTAGAAGGATTGTTTCAACCTTTGGAGTCAAGAGAGTAAGTGGAGTTAGGGGTTTCTTTGTAAATGAGGAGAATTAGGCTTAGTTTGGAGGTTACATGAATATTGGATCTTGGGTATGGTCCAAAGGAGTATATACTAAAACTTGGGGAGGATTTAAATATCCCAAAAGGGTATCTGAATCATGTTTTATTTTTCTTAGTTGTTTGGGGAATGTTGGAGAAAAGGACAAAATAGTGACCGGTGTGGGCTACTAGCTTTAAGGGCTAAATGTGAGAGTTGGGTAAGGAATTGGTTGTCCAAACTTAACGGGTTGATGGAACATGGTAGATAGGCCATAAGGAGATTATTTATGGAGTTGAAATGAATTTTTAAGTATTGAGTGAAGATATGGTGTTTGGGAAGCACTAGGGGCACTTGGGGTAGCCTAGAAGGTGAGTTCTTGAGGGGGATTTGGAAGTGAGAAGTTGTTACAAATAGGAGATGGATTGTTGTCAGACATGATCAATGAGGTCATCAACCACAACGTCTGCATCAAAATATCGCCTGAGACCTCATCTCTCAATTCTTGAAAAATGGTATCAATAATCTGTGGTGTAAAAGAGGAGTGAGATCTCAATCTCGTAGTCAACTGCTCCAAATTCCTCAATATAGTACTAAAAATCTCTATACAACCTAGGCTCAAATGTACTGATGGAGTCTCTAAGTCAATTCATCTTTGTCCGAGCAGTCTCAAAAATCTTCACAATATCTGGAGTGCGAGGTACATGCTGAGCTGGTGCATCATCTCTAGAATCATGTGTGGCCATCTAGGTGTAACATGTGAACTAAGAGTTAACAATTAAGTACATACATTACATGTGCATGTAAACTGGAAACCAATATCTGAATTTGAAATTATACTTAAATATAATACTAAATGATGGATATGTAATAAAGTATAATTTTTAAAACAAGATCTAACTATAAGGGGTCCTAGGTTTCTTAAGGGGTCATATGTTGTAATAGGACATCTTAAGGGGTTATCATGTCATAATAAGGGTTGTTAAGGAATCTTATGTCATAAAAGGTCCTAATAAGGGGTCCTAGGTGTCTTAAGGAGTCATATGTTGTAATAGATCATCTTTAAGGGTCGTCGTGTCATAATAAGGGTTGTTAAGGAATCTTATGTCACAAAAGGTCCTATTGGGTCTTAAGGGTCCTATTAGGTCTTAATTGGTCTTAATTGGTCGTAATTGATCTTAATAAATTCTATAGGTCTTATTAACTTCCTATTTGTGGTCCTATTGGTCTTAAGTGGTCCTATTGGGTCTTAAGGGTCCTATTAGGTCTTAATTTGTCTTAATAGGTCCTATTAGGACTTAATTGGTCATAATACATTCTATTAGGTCCTATTAGGTCTTAATTGGTCAAGTAATAGGTCTTAAGGGGTCATATGTTGTAATAGGACATCTTAAGGGGTCATCATGTCATAATAAGAGTTATTAAGGAATCTTATGTCACAAAAGGTCCTAATAAGGGGTCTTAGGTGTCTTAAGGGATCATATGTTCTAATAGGTCATCTTAAAGGGTAATCATGTCATAATAAGGGTTGTTAAGGAATATTATGTCACAAAAGGTCCTAATAAGGGGTCTTAGGTGTCATAAAGGGTCCTAAGGGTTCTTAAATAGTTCTAATAGGTAATCCTAGGTGTCTTAAAGGGTCCTAAGAGTTCTTAAAGAGTTTTATGTCATAATAGGGGTCCTAAAGGGTCCTAGGATGTACTAATTGGTCTTAATAGGTCCTATTTGTGCTATTATGTCTTAAGGGGTCCTATTGGGTTTTAAGGGTCCTAAGGGCTCTTAAAAAGTTCTAATAAGTCATCTTATATGTCTTAAAGGGTCTTAAGAGTTCTTAAAGAGTTTTATGTCACAAAAGGGGTCCTAAAGGGTCCTAGGATGTACTAATAGTCCTAAAGGGTCTTAGAGGATGCACTAAAATTAATTTTGGTCAAACATATGGTTTAGCTAGATTCATTCTAGCTAAGTTAGATAAGTGCTTTAACTTTTCCAATTGTAAATGTCTATTAAATGCATGTTTTATACCACTTTGGGTCCAATTACAATAGAAATAAAATTATTTCAGAAAAGTGACGTTTCAGTAATTCTTAATCTTTTTAATGATATTTTTAAAAAAAATATAAAAATACCCTTTTGTAGAGATCAGAGTCAAGAATATCCTCATATATATTTTATAGTATTTTAATTAGACATAGTTTATTGTAATTAAAAAATATTGCAAGTAGGTATTTTAACAGTCAATGAGATGTTGATTCAGAGAAAGAAAAAAATAGTAAATCATATTAAATAAATTTGAAAAATATATGGTGCACTAGATGAGAGAGTCCTATTCAAGAATATATATTTCTTTTTTTCATTGGGATAGATTTGTTATGAAAAATATGGTGGGAGATGAAAACTGTCAATTTCAGGTGAGATGGAATTTGAATTGTTATAAAAGAGAAAATATAGGTCACAAACAAATTTTCATTTCTTCATGCACTAGCTATATATGTCATCTATATCATATTTTTGAAATTAGGGAAAATATTGTTTATTTACATATAATTTTTTGGTGGAAACTAGACCCCTAATTTTTAGCATTTTTCAGCAACTGAAAAATTGTCTTCTAAAATTAAAATTACATATCATTCATTATTTAAAAAAATTATTAAAAATATTAGTCATAAACTTCATCCATTGTAACACATTTAATTAGTTTACATCATCTTCAAATTCCAAACATAAATGTCATTTTTATACTATTGAAGTTGAACAACTTTGATTTTGTTAGTCTTTTCCTTTAGAAAAGGGTGACAACTTATTGTGCTTTTACCCATTAGAGAGAAACACTAGTCAAGAGAGTTGTGACATAAGTAGAATGGGATTAAATTTAGGCAGAAAGATACATGCTCCAAATAGAGTTAGAGAAATCATAGAAAAGAGTGTTCATTCAACTACATGTAATATATATGATGAGCACTATTATATTCAACCTATTGATAATAGTATTGATGAACACCATAACATCTCAAGTAAAAAATTTCCAACCTATAGAAGGGGATTAGAAAAATAAAAATATGATCCATGATGATTTTGAAGAGTGTTTCTATTTTTTTTGGAGTAAGTGAGTTATAGGAAACTATCATATATAAGATATATGTCTATGTGAGTGCGAGGATCAAGATGGGGGGTCATTCCTTGAGGCAACCTCCCCCTAGTTGAGACATATTTAATCATTTTAATTTGATTGTGTTCATGTTAAACACTTTGATATATATGATATGACTTTTCTATATAAGATTATGACATGGGTGCTTGTATGATTTATATTTGTTTATTCTTTATGCTTTATGTATGTCCATGTGTGTTTTTGAATTACACGACACCAGAAAACAAGACACACTTAAAACTTGTATAATCAATAAAAAATATAGCTTATAATGTGATTATTTTAAAGAGTAATCAATCAATGCCATAATTATAATGTTAGTAATACATAATACTTGATTTCCTTTTTCTATTCTTTAAATCATTTCTTCCTCACTTGAAGCAAATAACCAACACCACAATATTATTAAACAATTGGAAGAATGCAAAATATATAATATATCTCAAATTGATATATCTCAACCTACTATATATAAATTATACTTAAGATATATATGCTAGTAACAAAAGTCCAAGAAAAACCAACCCATTTCAATTATTTTATTACAATATATAATTATAATTAAAACAATATTAATATATTTATCTTACATGTTCCATCTCTTGTTGAAGACATATTATTTTCATTTGTACAAATACGAAATAAATTGAAGAATGTAAAATATATAATATGAATAGGATATCTATATCTATTATATAAAGATTGTATACCAACATTGTTATCTATTTTTATCTATTAGAAAGGACAACTTTCAAGATTGTTTTTTTTTTGTTTTAGGCGACAACTTTCAAGATTATATACCACTATTCTTATCTTTTTTTTTTTAATGAATGCTCATTTTTCTAATATTTGATACTCTTGACAACTTTTAAATAAATTTATTTGTTAAATATAAATAGGTCTAAGAAAAACCAATGCATTTTAACTATTTTTATTTCTCTACCTTCTCTGTGGACCTATTATATCTAGATCATATGAAAGAACATAAAATATATAATATAAATAAGACTTCCCAAACCATTATATTTAGATTATTGTGGTAAACATATACTACCTTCTCCTAATAAGTGAAACCATGTTCATTAAATATTCATCAAGGCCTGATTTATCTGTTGGGTTTTCTGGATGTTTTCTGGACCTTCTAATAAGTGAAATTATGCTCATTCAATCTACATCAATGCAAAATTTAACCAACCATTATATACATCTACTTTGTCTTTTACGTTCTCATTTGCATACGAATCTTTGGCAATAATATTCTCATTCATACACTATTTAACTGCTTAAATTCATTCTCATTCATACTCACTATATCTTTTCTCAACTTTCAAAAATGGCTTCGTTGGGTATTCCCATGTCTGTGAACAAAAGTTCACGTTATTTGACGGCCCCGGGAAAGAACG
>JAGRRI010047250.1:0-12123 GCA_018584345.1 Thuja plicata | reverse complement strand
CAAATGGATGTCAAGTCTACATTCCTGAATAGAATACTTGAAGAAGAGGTATACATTGAAGAACCAGAAGGGTTTGTTGATCCAAACAAGAGGGACATGGTATGTAGACTTCACAAAGCCCTGTATGAATTGAAACAAGCACCTCAGGCCTAGTATGAAAGACTTCACTCCTATCTTATAAGTATTGGATTTGTAAGGACTAGTGAAAACAGTAATCTTTACTTGAAGGAAGATATTAATGCTAACATTTTGATTACTGAGATATTTGTTGATGACATCATATTTAGAGGCAATGATATGCTATGCAAATCATTTGCAAATGAGATGAGCAAAGAGTTTGAGATGTCTATGTTTGGAGAGATCAAGTTCTTTCTTGGTCTGTAGATCATGCAACAAGATGAAGGTATTTTCATTACACAATCTAAGTACATCAAAGAAGTACTAAAAATATTCAAGATGGAAGAGTCCAAACTAGTTGGAGCACTGATGGCAACTAGATGTAAGCTGACAAAGGAGGACAAGTTATCAGAGGTAAATCAGACTTTGTATAGATCAATGATTGGAAAACTCATGTATGTTGTACATACCAGACCAGATATTGCACATGTAGTAGGGATAGTTGCTATATTATTTGCTAATCCCAAAGAGTCACATATGACTGTTGTGAAAATAATTCTAAGATATCTGAAGAATATCGAGGAATATGGCTTATGGTATAGAAGAGAAGGAAAATTTGAACTTAAGGTCTTTACCGACGTTGGTTGGGCTAGAAATCTTGACGAACGGAAGAGAAAAATTGGAGGAGCATTCTTCATGGGTGACAGACTTGTCACATGGATTAGCAAGAAACAAGGATGCATCTCACAATCTACTGTAGAGGCAGAGTATGTTGTTGCTGCTGCAAAATGCTCAAATATTACATAGATCAAACAGTTATTGGAAGGTATGCATATGAAAATTCTTGAACCAATAATTATCTACTATGATAATACCAGTGCAATAAACATTTCCAAAAATCTAGTCATGCATGCTAAAACAAAGCATATTGCCATCAAGTATCATTATCTAAGAGAACAAGTTTAGGTAAAGGAGGTGATACTTGAGTATGTGCAATCAAAGGAATAATTGACCAATATCTTCACCAAGCCACTACCCAAGGATGCATTTGAGTACTTGAGAAAGAGACTAGGGGTCATATCCTTGTGTACTGGTTAGTAAGCTAACTAGAAGGTTGCATCAACCTACATATTATCAAAATATTATTCATGTTGATGCAAGCAAAGAAATGGAGTTCAAAGATAAATCTATACACAGCAAGATATTTATCTAATACAAGCACCAGAGTTATTACCTATGGAATGGGAAATTCAAGGAATATATTATGGATAGAAAGAATCCATTTGGCATCACTGTCAAATATTTTCTTGAAAAGATGTTTGGCATTGCTGTCAAAGGGAGAGAGATATCTCATTATCATACATACAGAGATTATCCAATATCAACTCAGGGAAAGATCATATTCATCACAATATCCATAGAGAGAGAAGAATGTAATGACAAAGGGAAAGCACACACAAAGGAAGAGTATTAATAACAAAAGAGACATCACAAGAAAGGGGAACAGTTAGAGGGAGAGAGTTTGACAAAGAAGGAAAACACATCACATCAGAGAAAGAAAGATTCTACATCCATCCAGTAAAGGGATTAAAGATAGTAGAAAGCTGCAAAGAATCAAATCAAAGCTATTTGAGCTTATCGATAGCCAGACATTTGTAATAGTTACATCAGGAGAGCTTGATAAAACTATATATTTCATATTGTATTAGCAATAGTATAGTATGATAATGTAGTATGTTGCTATCAATGCCAAAGGGAGAGATTGATGACATGTAACTGATTGAATGTTTGAAGATATTGAGTTGATGATCATGCAAGACATTAAATCAGTTAATGTATTGTATTGTCATTGATGTCAACTTGATCTAATCTGTATGGTCATTGTAATACTGCCAAAGACTTCAAAGAACTGATGAATCAAAGGCTATGCTATCAGTAATGCATATAAGTCAAGTATTAACTAAAGTGACTACATACACTGACAGTCAAAGTAAAAGAACAAAGTCACAATGTTGCCCAATGAGGAAATGCACAACATTACCGATGAGTAGAGTTACAGTGTTGCCTGACGAGCAAAACACAAAGTGACCCGATGGACAGAATTTTAGTGTTGCTCGACGAAAAGGACTTAAGCTGTCACTTAGGTGCATATAATTAATATTCTATATTAATTATTATGTGCAACCTAGATTTTTACCTTTTTAGGGTTTTCGTTCACCTTATAGGTTGAACTATTGTAATGATTGTTCATTATCTTGGAATACAATTTTCTCTCACTCCGTTGAGATTTCCAAGCTTTTTCTTTTGCCTCTTTGGTTTCCTTTCAGCAATAGGTTATTTGCATGTAGGTGTTCTTGGTGAACTATTAAGTTGGATTTCTCAAACTTCTACATGGTATCAGAGCTTTCCTACTGCTACTTGGTTTGGAGGTCTTGAATCCATGATTCAAAGAAGAAAACTACAGCTTCTCTATGGTTTTTTCTTCAATCTGGAGGAGGCACTTTTTTCTAGAGCACTTTGCACAAAAATAGACACCACCATCATGCTCAAAAGGCCTAGGAGACTAAAAATTCATATAAATTTTGTGGTTTTTGGACACAGTGACCTCTGGGAAATTTTTTCTCTCTCCTAGGCCGTAAACACACAAATTGAGAAAAAAATTAAAATTCTCTAAAAAAATGCCTGTTTAGGGCTCTTTTTGGGTGTTGCCTCTTTTTGGACACTATTGATTACATCACCAGCGCGCCGCCGCCGCGCCACCCCGGTGCCACCGATGCCCGGCCCCTTGCCGACACATCCCTACTGTCGTCGCCTGACCCTTTACCGATGTAGCACCACCCGGGAGCCACCTCTACCGATGATAGACACCTGCCCGCCAACATCGGTGATGTCATCATTGACATCACTTGCCAGCAAGTTTTTTTTCGCAGATTTTCAAAATTTTCGGCCGATTTTTCATTTTCTGGCAATAGGCCCGTGACATGCTGACAACCGTCAAATTTTTCTTGCGCACTATGACGGTCGTTTGACTATTAATTTTTTTGTCGTCTCTGGTTTTTTCTTGAGAGCTATTTTTTGGAGGTGCAGTTGGTTTTTTGGCCGTATCTTGTGCATATGATATCCATTATCGAAGAAAAAAAATATTGTTAGAAAGGTGTTTCTGAGCCGAACACGATGATGTTTGTCTGGTTTTTTGATTCAACCATTTGAGCTCTCATTTTTTGCATTGAAATAGAGGCTTCAGTTTCCTCCATCTCTACATCTGGCGTCCAGGTTTTCTTCTCATTTTTTTTGTGCTTTCTATAGTTGTTTCTTTGTTGTACGGGGGATAGATTTATACATTGTGGGGGGTACATTTTCTTTCTATACTTTAATTCAAAAATGACCCTTCTACTTCCATCTACTTCTTCTCTCAATGTCGGACCCCTCTGTGGCCCAGCTGACACCACACAATTATCACACCTAGAAAGCACACATGACAAGGCTACTCATGTCACATAGCTTATGGTGATGTCTGGATGAACACCAACCTGTCCTATAGCACCCTTTTGAGGTTCTTCAACACAAAAACAAAATGGATGAAGCCATGGGCTTGATTGTACTGAACATCTCTGACAGTCTCCTGTTTCACCTGGATGGTTTGGCCACTCCTAGGGCTATTTGGGGCAATTTTTTAGATTTGTTTGGCACAGTGAATGAGTTTTGGGCACTCTAGCTTGATGCAAAGCTGACTTCTTTAACACCTACTAGCTTTCCAATCATTGAGGACTTCCTGATGAAGTTCAAATCTTTGCGTTTAGTTTTGCAAAGATGTGGGAAAGCCAAGATAGATGATGAGTGTATCTTCTTGATACTCTCAAAGTTGAGAGGATAGTATCAGATCTTTTCTTCCACTTTCTACTCCACTATGGATGCTTTGGGTGCTAGACACACCATGCCTTGATTTGAAACATTCTATGATCGGTTAACATGGGAATAGGAAAAGATCCAACAGATGGATGCTTCTTTCTCTTTAAGCCAAGCCAAACAAGGGAAATCAAAATAGAAATCCAAACTGAAGAAAGATTTAGCAGGCAATGAGTATTCCTCCAAACCTGCATAGAAAACTGATTCAAAACCTCCAGCTAACCCCTCCAAGGGTAAATCTTCTTCAAAGTCTATTGAGTCTACCTCCAAGACTAAGAAGAAATCAGTTGAGACCTGTAGCTTTTGTGGAAAGGATGGACATCCCATTTCTAGGTGTTGGAAATGTTTGGAGGCTTTAGAGGAAGCCATGCAGGAGCATCCATTTCAGCTCCTCAGTCCACATCCTCCCCTGCAGGGAAAGGTCATGCTCTTACTGCATGAGCAACGACTTCTAGGCCCACCTAGACTCTTGATTTTGGTGCCTCTCACCACATGACTCACACTCAGTATTTGGTCACCTCACTTGCTCCTTGTGCTACTTCACAAAGATCTGTTGTTAACTCATCTCATCTTTCAGTTTTGGGTTCTGGTTCTGTTGCATTAGCTGGGGGTTCTCTTCAGGATGTTCTTTTTGTCCCTGACATTTCGACAAACCTATTGTCTATCTATTAGATTTGCCACTCTGGCTCTAGTAAGACAGTTGAGTTCTCACCACATGATGTGGTTATTTGGGACTTACATGATTATGATTTGATAGTGGCTACTGGGAGTATTGACTCTGCATCCCACCTATATAGATTTGATGGATTTGATTATTCTGATGGCACAAGTTCCTGTCTTATAGCACATGCATATTTAGTGAGAAGACTTTGGCATGAGCATTTGGGCCATGTCAATTATAGATATCTTCAGCAGATGAGCACACAGGCACTTTTTCTTGGGCTTCCTCAGATTTCTTGCACTTATGGTTTTTGTCAGGGTTGTGTTCTTGGAAAACAACATAGGGATCCTTTTCCTCATGGATGAACTACTCATGCTTTAGCACCATTAGAGTTGATTCATAGTGACCTCTTGTCATTTCCTACTACTTTTTTTTCTGGTGCCAGATATGTGCTTACTTTCATTGATGACTTCTCTAGGAGCACATGGGTGTACTTTTTGAAGTACAAGTATGATGTTTTTGATTCCTTTCGAGTCTTTAAGACATTTGTGGAGAAGCAATCTGGTCTTTCTATTCGACAGAGACACATAGATAATGGGGGGAGTATGTGAACCAAGCTTTCAGGGATTTTTTCTCTGAACACGGTCTTCAGCATCAGTTTTCAGTGCCCTACACCTCTTAGTAGAATGGTGTGGCAGAGAGAAAGAACAGAACACTTTGGGATATGGCTAATTGTATGATACAGTCTAGGTCCATGGATTCATCTTTTTGGGTAGAGGCAGTCAATTGTGCCAACTATATTTAGAATCAAATGCCTCATAAGGTAGTTTGACATATGACTCCTGAGGAGGCTTACTCTCATGTCAAGCCTAATGTATCTTCATTCTGAGTTTTTGGTAGTGAAGCATGGGAATTTGTGCCTGATGCTTAGAGGAGAGAAATGGAGTGGAAGAGCTGACACCTCATTATTGTTGGCTACTGTGAGGATGTTAAGGCGTACAGGTTATTTGATCCTAATTCCAGAGAGTTCCTATTTTGACAGGATGTCCAGTTTGATGAGCGCCTTCCTGTAGTGGATACCCTACTTCCAGAGTCTACTTCACTTACCACTACTCCCTCCTCTCTTCCAATTTCTTTTTAGGATGATGAGGATGATGATCTTGGTGATCTCCATTTACCTCCACTATAGGATCCTCTACAGATGCCTAGATGGGCTCATGTTACAATTGATGCTACAAGATCTCTGGCTGGTGACCCTTCCACTTCTCGTCGCACCTAGTCTTATATTATAGGTTCTAGTATTTTGAGTCATGCTATTTGTGGTGGTCCTCAGAAATTTGCAGCAGCAACATGACATGCTGAGTGGGACAGTGCTATGGAGGAGGAGTATTCTTCTTTGATAAAGAATCATACTTGGGATCTTTGTTCTCTTCCTAAGGAAAGAAAGTTAGTGTGATGCAAGTGGTTGTATCATACTAAGTTTGTTGTTGATGGTTCTATTGATAAGTACAAGGCACGTCTTGTTGCGAAGGGCTTTTCACAGGTTGAGGGTATTGATTACACTAAGACATTTTCCCCTGTCACCAAGATGAACTCTATTTACCTTGTCTTATCCCTTGTAGCTTCTCACAAATGGCCCATTTTTCAGATGAATGTGAAGAGTGCATTCTTGCACGGTAATCTTACTGAGTAGATTTACATGGAGCAGCCTCAGGGATATGTGTAGGATTCCTCCTTGGTTTGCAATCTTCATCATTCTTTGTATGGTCTCAAATAGGCCCCTCAGGCTTGGTATGAGAAGATGGACTCCTTTCTGCTTTCTACTGGTTTCACACGCTGCCATTCAGATCCTACAGTCTACATTCAGCATCTTGAGGATGAGGTTTTGATCCTTGTGCTATATGTTGATGATCTTCTCATCACAAGTAGCTCATCTTCTATGATTTAGGATGTTCAACATGCATTCATGGAGCAGTTTGAGATGACTGATCTTGGTCCGTTACACTTCTTTCTAGATATGTAGATTGTTTAGTCCTCTGCTGGGATCTTTGTTTACCAGCAGAAGTGTGCTCTTGACATGCTTAAGTGCTTTGATATGCTTGATTGCAAGCCTAATCCTACACCTTTTCAGTCAGGTGTTACCTTGTCTACCTCTTGCACTTTGCCTTTAGTGGATCTTACATTGTATCAGTAGTTGGTTGGTAGTTTGTTGTACCTGACACACACTCATCCTGATCTCTCCTTTACAGTTGGTCTTTTCTCTCGGTTCTCACATGAGCCTCATAAGAGTCATTAGAAAGCTGCCAAGCACATTTTGAGATACATTCAGGGAACACTTATGTATGGCATTCATTACATATCAGGGGTTCCTCACATTGTTGGTTTCACTGACTCAGATTGGGCTAGTGATGTTGATGATCAGAAGTCTACTTCTGGCTTTGTCTTTTGTCTTGGCTCTAGTCCTATCACATGGTTGTGAAAGAAGTAGAATGCTCACACACTTTCATCTATAGAGGTTGAGTACACAGTGGCAGTGCATGCTAGTTAAGAGATTTTATGGCTTCGACAGTTGATGACTGAGTTTGGTTTTCCTCCTGACCATTCCATTGTTCTGTGGTGCGATAATCAGAGTGCTATTCACATTTCCTGCAACCCGGTAGAGCATTAGTGCACTAAACACATTGAGCTTCATATGCATTTCATCTATCAGCAAATTCAGGATGGTGTTCTCACTTTGGAGTACATTCCCACTGACACATAGGTTGCTTACATCTTCAATAAACCTTTTGCATCTCCATGCTATCTTTAGTTGTGCTCTATGCTTCGGGTGACGAAAGTTGTCCTTGGGGGGTCTTCTTGAGGCCTTCATTTTTTTTCAACATGTTTGTTCTATCAATTTTTGGAGAGGGGTTTTTCCCATTGGGTTTTCTCCTTTATCTCTGGTTCACAGAGATTTCCTTGTATTGGGTACCTAATCAGACCTTGTTTTTGGGACCCATTTTTCCTGCTTTCATAGTTGTGCTAGGTTAGCTTACCTCTTGAGCTCTGCTTAAGGGGGGTGTTAGAGTAATTATTTATCTTCACTTATTAATTAGATCACTTTGATTTAATTATTAAGTTGTCTATTACTCTATTTTACTTAAGCTGTCACTTAGGTGCATACAATTAATATTTTACATTAATTATTATGCGCAACCTAGCTTTTTACCTTTTTAGGGTTTTCGTTCACCTTATAGGTTAAACTCTTGTAATTATTATTCATTATCTTGGAATAAAATTTTCTCTCACTCTGCTAAGATTTCCAAGCTTTTGCTTTTGCCTCTTTGGTTTTCTTTCAGCAACAGGTTATTTGCATACAGGTGTTCTTGGCGAACTATGAAGTTGGATTTCTCAAACTTCTATAGTTATCACTAATGACTAACTGAAGTGTTGACCGACAGAATAGAGAGTTCAAAAAATGAAAAAATGCTTAGTTGTCAAGAAGCTAAATATAGAGTTAACAGATACTTATCATTGTTTTAATCATCCAGATAAAGCTGGGGATAAGTAATTGATATAAAGTTTCTTTGTCTAGTTGGCAAGAAGATCTCTATGAGATCAGACTGGAGATTTTCTTTAAATCTATTAGTAAAGATTTTTTAACACACCAAGATAAAGAAAGCCAATAAAAGAGGAAATCATGTCTATAAGAGACAAACTCAGTTCATTACGAATTGTGTGTGTGGGGTGAACAAGAGAAGAGGAGAGATGCTAAATAAAATCTGAAGGAGAAGAAAGTCTTCATTCAGTCCTAATCAACAAGCTAAAGGAAGACCTAGATTCTATAGACACCGATGAACAGTGAGACAAGCATCACAGAGTGGAACAAGTGTGGAGCAAAGGTATATATTTGATTATATTGATCAGTGAAGTAATGGACCTACAAAAGATCTGAAAATCTACAATTGAGTTGTATGTATGAATAGATCATTAGTGTTTTAGTTTAACCATTGAAGCATATAAGTCTCTTAACCAAGAAGGACTTAAAAGTATTTTTTCAATTGAGATACATCTGAAGGAGTATCAAAAAGTTTGATCACAAAAGTAGCATTGGATATGCCCAAAATCTATTGACAGGCCAAGTGAGTGTTTGATCAAGGATGGTAGCATTAGATGCTAGATACTAGTTGACAAACTATTTCTAAATCCTCTAACAAGGTCACACCTAATAGTGTGTTTGTAACCTTTAACATGGTTGGCTCTTAACAGGGCTCACTTTATAAGAGTGAAAATTTGGGGTACCGGTCCTAGTGGTTTTTTCCCTTAATAGGGTTTCCATGTTAAAAATCCATGTGTTATGTGTGTATGATTCATTTATTACTATTTTGTATCTTACATAGTTGATTCCTAGATTGATCGGTACACTCTGCATATTTATTGTGTTTCAATAAATAGATGACTGTTTATCGGTAAACATACAGAAGAAGGTTTAAAAAGGCAATCCGACAAGTAGTAAATTGATATAAGTATTTCATGGCATTTATCTTGTAGGACAAAAGATAACTTGAGACATAATCTGTGGTCATAAGTTTGAAGGGTTGATTTAAGGATTAATTTTTGAGGCTAATGATTCACCCCCCCTCTCAGTTATTACTAACAGTAACAAGATGTCACAATAAAACTATAGCACTTCAACTTCTTGATGAGTAATATGGTTAGAAAATAAAGCTAAACATCTACTTTTCCAAATGTTCATCAAAATATCTTGTCTCATAGAATCATCTATAACAATAAAATTCAAGACCCAAAATAACTTCTCTCCAACCCAACACATGCCCAAAGATGGTGAGAAGTGACCAAGAATAGGAGTCCATTTTATTTTAGCCCAGACATAACTCCACAAAAATTGTTTAATACTCTCAGATCCTTGGCAAAAGGGGCATTTAGCTAGAGTAATCTTTAAACATTTCATCCTATCTCCAATTGTCAGTTTAAAGTGTAGGATTTCCATGGTAATATTTGGACATTAACTTTTTCTCTAGACCTCCATATTTGAGAACTTAAGCTTCTCCACTTCTTATCTTTATAATTGCAGCCCCATTTGACATTAATTCTAAGATTTAGTTTCATGTTCGGAAAAATATTTAAGTAAATCTTCTTTAAAAGAAAACAAAAGAATGGGATTTTCCAGCCAAATCTAATCTTTGAAAATATTACCTTATTATTTGTTCTTTTGAAGCAACCTCCATAGGTTCAATAGAAGCCATAAAGCTATAAAATCTTGACAAATACTACATCATTGGTCAAAGTAATAGAAACATTAGAGGCCTCAACAATCAGATTCAAGGCCTCTCCATACCCAATCTTGTATTTGCATGTATTAGTACAATGAGTAATGTGATATTCTATGATATTGGATCAATTATTATTTAGATTAGGTAAGCATGAGAGATGGATCAGATTTGATTATATAACAACTATTGAGAAGAAAAATAAAAACCACTAAACCTTGTGAGATAGAAGAGTGATGCAAAGGTTTAGAAAAATAAACTAGGAGCTTTTGACTAGAGCTAACAATTGGAAGGAAACAAAGGTTCCATAGGCTCAACAGTAGCCATATACTCAGAAAATACTACATAATTTGTCAAAGTAATAAAAACACTAGAGGCCCCAATAATCAGATTCAAGGCCTCTCCATTCTTAGCTTCTATAGCCACCACTAAAAGGTCAAAAGTAGTATCCAAATAGTCCACCTCTATTTGATCTTTTGCTCAAAATCAACTTGCATCCAATAACTTCCACTTTAGGTTAATTCCTTTGTATAATTTTCTACAAATCCACTTCTATAAGATCAATAGCATCATGGCCCTTAAGAGAGTCCACCTCTGTTGGACCTACAAGAAGAAATATTTCCTTCACATAACAGCCTTTACAGACCGTGTCATTCCCACACAAAGTCAACCCTATCATCGGTACTTCTGGTGAAACCTCCATAGGCTTGGAAACAACCATATACTCAACAAATATTGCATCATTGGTTAAAGAGCTCAAAGCTAAAACCCCAATTTCCCTGCTTCTGAAACACCTCTATAGGTTTAGCAATAGTAGAAAAAAAATCACCCTGAACTCGACACCAAACAGAAAAGGAGCCAAAACAAGGCATGAGTTCACATCATACAAGCACCCCAAAAAATCCCACACTGCATTAGAAGCCACCTCAATAGGCTTAGAAGAATTGGAAAACAAAGTATAAAATAGAGCTCCAACAATGACTAGAGCCCAAGGAAAGCATAACCTCATAATAGAAAAAGGTCCCTTCGACACCAAGAGAAGCCTTTACCTCAATAGAAATCACCACCTAGATCTCTGGTAGACAAAAAAAACCTCAATCTCACTGAAAGACTTGTGAAAAGAAACGTATGTAGAGGAAGAAGAAACCCCAAGTCGAGATAGAGTAGAAATCCCCAAAGAAGGCCTCCATCAACTAAATGACAACAAAAAGTGAGATTGAGCCCTCATCATAATAAAACACTAAACAGACTGCATCATATCAATCGATCCATCCTTATCTCCTCTCTTTCCTCTCTCCTTTATGAGACCACAAGGAGCTGCACTAGCACCAAGAACCATAGGTGGAGTACCTCACCCAAATCTATCGGTAGATACATACCAATGTTTATAGTAGAACTACCAACACTATCAATGCCATGAAGAGCATCCAAGACATCATAGAAAATTTCATTATTTGAATTCTCTAAGGCTACATCAACCTAATCCTTGAAATTCAATAGAATGACTTGGGTATTTTAATAAAATTCTAGTCCCTATATATAAATACATATCAATAGACCTAGTACAGAGTGGTCAATCAATTCATAAATTACTAGATTAATCACATAGGCTATTTTAGCAAATTATCAAATTCAAAAATTAACAAAGAGCTTAGGGTTGATCTCATGGAGTTCAAATTTTACCCACACAAAATTCTACAATTGTTAAAATTTACATACAATGAACACATCAAGAATATCATTTTTTAGTATTAATAAAGTATTTCTATGTTCATAAAAATATACTCCTTATTGCTATTCCAAATACGAAATGCACTTATATTTCATTAATTTGAAAATGTTTCCTTTGCATTAATCTACTCAACTATCTTGTAAGCATATTTATTAATAATATTTAAATAACTTAATAAAATTATATATGTGTGCGCGCGGGTGCGCACGCGCACACACACACACACACATGCATATGTATGCACACACTTATGTACACACATACACACATGACTAATTAATTAATTAATTAATTCTATAGATACATAGTTATATTTTATTTTTATTTTTTGCACAATAACATATTTTATGTTGAGTTCTTTTGTAGCATCAAAAGTGAAGTCTATGTTGATTCAAATAAATAAATTTAATATCAAATAAAAAGATATATTATTGTAT
>JAGRRI010047243.1:0-14949 GCA_018584345.1 Thuja plicata | reverse complement strand
TTGAAATCATATTTAGTGGAAAGTACTAGTACACATGGTATGATTATTCTTTAAAGGGTACTAGCTCAATGGAAGAGCACCTAATTTACAAGTAGGAGGATGATGGTTCGATTCCATCGTGCCCTAATATGACTAAATATATGAGTAAATTAATGGCTAAATATATGATCAAATAAATAACCAAATAAATGATCAAATAAATGACCAAATAAATGACTAAATAAATGACCAAATAAATGACTAAATAAACTATCAAATGACCAAATAAACTACCAAATGACCAAATAAACTACCAAATGACCAAATAAACGATCAAATGACCAAATAAACTACCAAATGACCAAATAAATGATCAAATGACCAAATAAATGACCAAATAAACTACCAAATGACCAAATAAACGACCAAATAAATGACTAAATATATGACCAAATCAATGACTAAATAAATGACTATCAAATGACCAAATAAACTACCAAATGACCAAATAAACGACTAAATAAATGACTAAATGTATGACCAAATCAATGACCAAATAAATGACTAAAATAGTTTAGTCATAAATTTGGTCACGAGATAAATGACCGACAATAAACTACTACTGATCACGTGACCAAATTTGGTCTTTATCTACAATTTTTAGTAGTTTATTTGGTCATATATTGTTGTTTTTGTACTAGTGACATTAAGTTTTGCCATTAGTATACTTAAAGTGAAAAACATGATGAAGGTCATCGGTATAGGCATAACCGACGAACAACAAGCATACCCGATGAGATGAAAATGTCTATCATGAAAATGATAAGTATAGAATTGCCCGATGAACACTGACAAGAGTTCAACCGCTGACAAAGCATAAAGGACATTACCGACGGTACAGTTTTGTGAACATCACCGATAGAGAAGAAAAGGCAGGAACCTGATGAATAGTTCAACTAAGGGACACCGACGAAGCAAAAAACTGACTGAGCATAGAATGAAATAAAACTGAAAGACTGGCAGAGCAACCCGACCATCAGAACCGACAGTCAGTTACAGAACCCACAAAAAGTGGATCTCACTTTCCACGTCAGATATAAAACCTTGTAATTCTATTTTTAGAGTTTTTATTTATTTTAAAACTTTACTTTAGTGTCAAGCAAGAATATTGTAAATGTTTTAAAGCATCCTAACATATACAAAACATAACTAACTAAAGATCAAGTCAAGTTGTAAACCTTGGATCTAGAGTTAATTTGAAAAGCGTGAATCAAGAATAGACTAAGAAACTAGTATAAATAGATGTTCAATCATTTGTAATAGAAGACATGAAGTAACTTGGATAAATGATTGTAGCCATGAAGAGCATCTAAGTAGCAAAAGAGAATTCATACAAAGTTCAAAAACAGATTATATGAGTTATCAAGAACACATACAAGGCTACCGATGAGCAGAGACAAGGTATTATTCAAATCACTCAAGGTGATTACATATACATTGTAAGCTTTACAGGATCTGTTATCAGTAATTAGAGATTGCATATACTATCAGATCAACATTTATATTGTAGTTGCATTCTAACAAGTGCATCACATCAGAAATCCTTTTGTAGAAGGTGGACTTAACAGTTCTTTGATAAATCTCTTAACAAAGTGCGCACTTAACAGTGTTGCTAAAGCTTCAAATGAAGTAGACCCTAATGGGTCTCCACTCTAATACTCCTAACAAGGTAGATCATCATAAGTGATCAAATTTTAAGCCTTAACCGGCTCCCTTCTTATCTGCAGATAGTGAAGTTTTGTGGGTAGACATCCCCACCGTAGTTTTTACTTCCTAACATGAGTTTTCTGTGATATCATATCATGTGTTAAGTGTTATTTACTTTCATTTATGTTTGTTGAATGTTTACACATGTAAATAACTTATATTATGATTTCACATACATAATGAAAGATGAACAGATAGATAGGAATATACAAATCTAATGACACAAAGGTTAATGGGCCAACCACATAAAAAGTTTTAGAGGTACTGATTCACCCCTCCCCTCTCAGTACATCATTCCAATAATTCCAACAATTGGTATCAGAGCCAAGTCTCTTTCTTGAAAAGCTTAAAGACTTAAGAGAAAATATCAACACAATGGGAAAGTACAGACTGGACAAGACTATTGAGAATGAGTAGTTACAAATTTAGATTTTCTATGAGCAGTACAAAGAGGCGAGAGTAAGCATGAGAAAGTTGCTTGATGAAAGAAATATTATGGCAACTAGGATTAATGAAAAAGATTATCAAGAAGAGGAGATTCCATATTACTTCAACACAGCTAAATCATCAACAAGCAAAGCATCAGACACATCAGTAGAAGAAATCACAAGTCTACAAGAAGTCAATCTACATCTGACAGAGCAAATCAAAATAATGCAAATCGGTCAAGAGACTCAGATGGTAAAAATTATTGATGTCATGAATGATTCAAGAAAAGCTGAAGCAGAAAGAACATTTGCTATTGATGATAGGAGGAAAATTACAGAGAAACTACAAGAAAAAGAATCAGAAATTCCAAGACTTACTGATCATCACCATGAGATTACCAACCAGATTATTCTTATGAGTCAAGAGGCAAAAAAAATAAATACCAAACTCATTGAAAGAATACAGATCATCGGTGAGCTAAGGGAAGAGAATGAGAAGCTAAAGCATGAAGTCAAAATTCAGAATCAACACAATGAATTAATCAATAAAGTTGAAGATAGAAATAAAAGAATGGATGATTTCCTTGACAGACAAAGAAGAGTCAACAACTACACAGGAATAGGGTACACCGACAATGGAGAATCATCTAATAAATCAGATCAAAGGAATGTTTATGCAACTCCAAGAACCAAGAAGCTGTCATGCAATCATTGTGGAAAACTAGGCCATACCTCAAACATTTGTAGAAACAAAATGAAAGGTATTCCTCAATAACAATCTACTTTCATTGGTAATTGTTATAAATGTCACAAGAAAGGACACAAGGCATTTGAATGCAAATCCAAGGTGACAAATCCAAAGAAGGAAACCTACATGGACAAATACCATCCTACCTGCAAAATGAATGGACATACACATCAGGAGTGCTAGAAAAAGAACAAGAAATCTGGGACACCAAAAGAACCTGATAATGGCTATAAACCAACAAGAGTCAGTAACTCATATGTTTGGGACTATAACACGGGTAAATTGCACAACATGTGGAAGATATGGTCATATATTTTCCAACTGTATGAGAAAAAGGAATAGAAGACCAAGAGGATGGTTCAATCTAGGTATGGCATGCTTACATTGTCATAAGGTTGGACATGTGATAAAAGACAAAAATAAGCACTTATCCCAATGGAAACGCCATTAATGACATCAAGAAGATGAGAAACAAGATGTGGGTAAAAGCTACAAACACTGAAGGTGCTGGAACAAGTAATGCAAATGATGACGCCCCATCCAATGGATTTGTTGGCATCACCATTTCCAACTAATTTACACAATTAAGTATGGAATTACATTATGACAAGTTATATTATGTATCGGTTCCATTACATATTGATCATATAGACAATTTAGCATTAGTGAAGATGCACTATATTGTTACTTGTAATATTATTGAAAAACAACCATAGGTTAATGGGTACAAATTAGCACCAGTGAAAACACACAGAAAAGTTGACATTACTTACCGAAATGTATCGGTCATTACACAAAACCCAAGTTGCTAAGTGTAAACTGACAGACATCGGTGATCCTTGAGCTGACAGAAGTTGTCGTCGTCATTTTACCGACAATCATCGGTGAAGTCACCAAAGATGCTAGGAACCTCAACACTTTGTGCCTACACCGAAGATGTTATTTATGCCTCAACCGATGAACTCAGTCTTTGTATACCGATAAGTTGTTGGGCATTGATGACAACTTAGGGCACAAAATTTATAAAAGCGTGATGGAAGAACTCATTTTGCACCCACAATTTTCGAGCAACCAAGCAGAGCTAAGAAGAGCTAAGCAGAGTGATTGAAGAGAAGATTCAAGTGTGACCTCAAAAAGATTCATGCACAACTCAAAGGATTCATGAGAAAATCACAGAGATTCAGTAAGTACCTACAATCACCGATCACACTGTTTATTTACGAAAATCCCTAAAATTCAAAATACGATGGCATCTACTTCAAGAACAACAAAATTAAAGAAGCTATAATAGCTAAAATGTGCAAACACCATTATGTTCCACTACAATTCTTAGAATATGATGTTCCCAAGGAACTATCAGCGAGATTGTCTGCAAGATGGACATTTGCACTTCAAGAAAAAGAGATAAGAGAAAGATCACTTGTTACTCTTATGCCTTCTGATTCAAAGAAAGAAGAGATAAGTGAAATGATGAAAAAGTATGAAAAGGAGTTCTCTCCCAAAATGAGAGCATACAAATTTCTCAAGGGAAGCTAATTGAGCTAGATCAAGATAACATTAAAAAGTGGTGCAAGATACTTAACAAGCCCATTAAGGAAGGTAGCCTAGAGAAGGAACACATCATCATTAAGGATGCAAAAGATGACTCATCAGTGGATTTGGATAGAGAAGAGAGTGAGGCAACCAGCAACCAGAATACTGAAGTTACAGATGAGGTATGGCCCGACACTACTCTTGACAAAACTCAGAGTGAAGAAAGCCAAATTCCACCAAGTCCAATTCATATTGACTTGAGTAATGAAGAAGAGGTTACCAAAGAAGAATTGACAATAAAAGGTAACATAACTGAAGATATCAATGATGAAACATGGTTGGATAACATCATTAATGACACTACAGGAAAAGACCTTGCAGAAGAGGTGCAAAAAGATGAAGATATCAATGTTGCATAGGGTAATACCGACGGACATGATACACTTACTAACACTGCAGATGTCAATACACCGACCAACATGAAAATTTTGATACAAGCTATTGATATTGAATCAATTCAGGAGAAATCATCTAAGAAAGATGATGATATACCCAAGGACATGGGTAATGATGAAAATAAAGATGCATCGGACACTCAAAAAGATACAGATATAGAGATGAAGGATGCAATCAACACTCAGCAAAAGGTGTCTCCTGAAAAAGACAAAGGAGAAGATACTAAAATAGATGAAACATTGAGAAAGGATGAAGAGAAAGAAAAGAGTGAAGAAGTTAAGCAAGATGAGAGCATGAGAGAAAAGGAAGATAAATCTGTTGATACACCCAAGGCCAATGAAGAGACGTCTTCACAAAACCAACCAGTGGACTCTGAACAGAAGCAACAAGATGCTTCATCTTCTCGACCTTCACCTACCAAATCAATCCAATCTCAAGGTCTACAACTGGTAGTCCACCAATCAATCTCCCAGCCAAAGAAGAAGAAGAAGAAGGTAATGAAGAAATACATCTTGGATGTAACACTTGATGAAGTAATTGAAATACCCAAGTGGGATGTATCTACTTTAGATACTGAAGCACTTTAAAAGTTTGGAGTGATGTGTCAGAGAAAAGCAATACAAGAGAAAATGAAAAAGGCACATAGGGAGGCCCAAGCACTTGATAAAGCTAGGGACATACTACATCAACTTGTTCCAAGTATCAAAGTTGAGAATGACATATCATTCATGGAGAAAATTGCAGTTCTTACCGATGCCATCACCAATCAAAATGTAGATGCAGAGAAGGCAATGGAAGAACAAGCAGAAATGAAGTATCAACACAAATTAGTTGAGAAGATGAGCCAAAAGAATAAGGTAAAGCTCTATGAATTAGCAAGTCAATTAGAACCTATGATTGTTGAAGCTATTACCTTAGTTCAAAAATTGTGCACACTGGAAAATTTCACAAAAGAAAATAGTGAAAAGCTGTCCCAACTAGATTCAGATCTGACAGCTAGTGCACAAAGTTTAACCTCTGATGCAAACACAATAAAGTTGCATCATGACAAGATCATAGAGGTAAACAAATTGAGACAAGAGATATGGGATGCAAAGACACAGTTTAGAAATGAGGTTACCGAGCTACAGGCTCACATTTTTCCAAACCCCACCACTCTGCAACAACACATAACAGATGCAAGAAATTTGATCTCAACCCTGAAGATGTCTATAGTAGACAACATCTATGATATGCATGTGAGAATATCACTTGAGCACATGGCTCTTGAAAATTTGAAGGAGAAATGGGAGAAGATGATGGAGGAAATTAAAGCCTCACACTCTCACATTTTTGACAAGTTGTAAGTACCTTTGCCCTCATTATCAAAAAAGGAGGAATGCATAGTACATATGTACAATATACTACTGTAGAAGAAAGGAGATAAGGATATGTATAATGTATATACAACAAGGATAGATATGTACAATATATCAGAAAAAAGGAAACAAAAAGGAGGAGTCAATTATATGTACATAAACTTACACTTACTGACATATTCATAGGGGGAGTCATTTCATGACTAAGGAAGAAGTATACATAGGTGTGCATACTAATACATCAAGTATGTTGCACATATCATTTTTTGATACTAATGTCAAAGGGGGAGATTGATGACATTAAGTTTTTCCATTAGTATACTTAAAGTGAAAAACATGATAAAGGTCATAGGTATAGGCATAACCAACATACAACAAGCATACCCAATGAGATGAAAATGTCTATTATGAAAATGATAAGTATAGAATTTCCCGAAGAACACTGACAAGAGTTCAACAGACGACAAAGCATAAAGGACATTACCGACAGTACAATTTTGTGAATATCGTGGACAGAGATGAAAAGGCAGGAACCTGATGAACAGTTCAACTAAGGGACATCGATGAAGTAGAAAAATGACAGAGCATAGAATGAAAGAAAACTAACAGATTGACAAAGCAGCCCGACCATCAGAACCGACAGTCAGTTACAGAACCCACAAAAAGTGGATCTGACTTTCCACGTCAAATAAAACATTGTAATTCTATTTTTAGAGTTTTTATTTGTTTTAAAACTTTACTTGAGGGTCAAGAAAGCATATTGTAAATGTTTTAAAGCATCCTAATGGATCAAAAACATAACTAACTAAAGATTAGGGTCAAGTTGTAAACCTTGGATCTAGAGTTAATTTGAAAAGCGTGAATCAAGAATAGACCAAGAAACTAGTATAAATAGATGTTCAATCATTTGTAATAGAAGACATGAAGTAACTTGGATAAATGATTGTAGCCATGCAGAGAATCTAAGCAAAAAAAGAGAATTCATACAAAGTTCAGAAGTAGATTATATGATTTATCAAGAACATAGACAAGGCTACCGACAAGCAGAGACAAGGTATTATTCAAATCACTCAAGGTGATACATATACATTGTAAGATTTACTGGATTTGTTATCAACAATTAGAGATTGCATATACTATCAGATCAACATTTATCTTATATTTTCATTCTAACAAGTGCATCACATCAGAAATCCTTTTGTAGAAGGTGGACTTAACAGTTCTTTGATAAATATCTTAATAGAGTGCACACTTAACAGTGTTGCTAAAGATTCAAATGAAGTAGATCCTAATAGGTCTCCACTCTAATACTCCTAACATGGTAGATCATCATAAGTGATAAAATTGTAAGCCTTAACTGGCTCCCTTCTTATCTGCAGATAGTGAAGTTTTGTGGGTAGACATCCCCACCGCACTTTTTACTTCCTAACAGGAGTTTTCTGTGATATCATATCATGTGTTATGTGTTATTTAATTTCATGTATGTTTTTTGAATGTTTACACATGTAAAGAACTTATATTATGATTTCACACACATAAGGAAAGATGAACAGATATATAGGTATATAAAAATCTGATGACACAAAGGTTAATGGGCCAACCACATAAAAAGTTTTAGAGATACTGATTCACCCCTCCCCTCTCAGTACATCATTCCAATAATTCCAACAGGTTAGGGTTTTGGTAGCTTTCAAATTTTCTAGCATAGGAAACCCAGTGACACGGTGTATTATGTTCTTCATAATATTCACAGGATGTTCCAACCACAAATGCTTGTCGTGGACATGACTAAGAACAAATCTTATCCACTTTGTCTAGAATTCATCAGCATGTGCATGATGTGTGTCAAACCCTTGGTTTCAGTGTGCTTATGCTCAGGTTTCAAACTCCTATATGTACATAATGCATCATATTCTTTATTCATCTCAATGGTTCCAAGATCCTGTATGTTGCAGTGATAGAAGCTTTGAATGTCGTTAACCAGTAACACTTTTGGAGGAATTAGGGAATGAGCTCCCATCGGGTCTATCTCCTCTACAATTTCTGGATGAAGCTTAAACACTAGAGGATCACAAATTGCATTTCTCACCAACATCTCAGAACCTTTCTTGACCTTGCTGCTTGAAGTGGATGCCATATTGTTCAGACAAAATGATCAAACTTCGCTTTCAATCACAAATTTGCACTGAATCGCTAAGGTCTCTGAATTAACCTGTAAACTGAAAACTTTGTAAGAAATAATCTTTACAATCCTTCATTTATAAGATATTTTCAACCATTAGAGTATTTCATTAAATGCTCTGTACATAGTAGCTGTCATGACTCAGGTGTTTCTCCAAGATTCAATCGGAAGCTCGAGTGAAACTAACTTTCCAATTACCAATATTGCCTGACTCAACTCGGTTAAGCTAGAGTAGCTCGGGTGTTACTAACATTCTAACTCAGGTAGAACTATAATATGTCCTCATGCATCAATATGTGGATTTGGGCTTGCTAGATCATCTGGAACTGATGTATGGTGGCTTGTATTGCACAGTTCCAGTCATCTCCTTACATTGCTATTCTATAATGGTAGATCCACCCAGCTCACTGTTTTGGGTATCATTAGATCCTTCATTGCTTTGATCTGAATTATCAGGAGACTTCCTTACCCATTGCTGACTCATCTGAGATATGATTTCTGATACTTTAGCTTTTCCATTCTTAAAACCAGAATCAAATTTTTCTCTGTTCATACAGTTCTTACTTAGATGACCGAGTTGCTTGGACACATAATATCTCTTAGTAGGATCCCTTTTTCTGAAGTGAGTCTTCATACAGTTTGCACCAATGTGCCCATATTCACCACAATGACAAAATTTGTACCATGTGTTGTAATCCCAACCAAAAATTTCCTTGGCTAATTTTTTAGCAAGATTCCACTTCTTAGTTCTGCACTCGAAAGATCTATGACCTTGTTTGTTGCACTTGTAGCATTTTCCTTCAAACTTTGACTTTCCATTGCTCTAACATTTATTTGATATATGCCCTAACTTACCACAATGATTGCATGTAGGCTTCTTGTTCTTTTGAGCTCCTTGTTGTGAGGATTCACCTTGCTCAGTAGAACCTAATCCAGTCTATCCATGATGTATGAATTATGTTTCCTAATCCATGCTAGCTTGTGAATTCATCATACTTTCATTTGTTTTCTTTTCAGCATTGAGATCATTCTGTAGTCTTTCATTTTCTATCCTTAGATTGACAACTTCTTATGCTGCATTATTGAGTTGACTTACCAAATCATCTTGCTCAAGTGACAAGTGTTGGATTTCATTTTCTTTTTCCTCTTATCTTGTACTCAGCAATATTTTATCTTCTTGTGCTATATTTCTGTCATCTTCTACTTTGTTCTTTAGTTCCATGACTTCACATATTCTTATTGAGTGAATTTCTTGTTCTCTTTTCAACTTTCTGACTTCTTCATGTAAAGTGAGATTCTTTGTAAGTAAGTCTTCAATGGATGCATCATCTTCTTCAGAACTTCTTTCCTTGCAAAAGTCTTCAATTATTTTTTCTATATAGTTCCTGTCATTCATCTGCACTGCTAGTTCTTTTCTTCTTTTTAGGGAAAGAGAGAGTTGCTCCTTAAGTTTCATGATCTGATCCATGGCCATTTTAAGATCTATCTTTTTCATTCTCAATGGCTTTCTCCAGTTTTTATGTTTCCATAGCCTCTGATCTTTTCTCAAGCTGTTAGACTTCTGATAAGAGAACCACTGCTTTGATACCAATTGTTAGAAATATATGATGTGCCCAGTGACTGAGAGGGGGGGGGTGAATCAGGAACCAATAAAAATTAATCCTTTTAATCCATAATTAGATTAACTTCTTTGTTTGCATGCATAGAACTTGAAAGTAAAGAATCATATACAACACATAACACAAGATTTGGTTACCCATAAACCTTCCAAAAGAAAGTAAAACTAGGGTGGGGATGATACCCACAAGATTTAGTATTGCAGTATAAATTTAGCTTGTTAGAGCTTACAATGACCACTTCTGATGGTCTTCCCTGTTAGGAGCATAGAAAGTATTGTTAGGTCCACCTTGTTAAAGGATATTTAACAATACAATAAGTAATGAAACTCTGCTAAGAGATTTAGAGAAAGGACTATTAGGTCTACGTTGTTAAAGAATTTTGCTGACCCACCTGTGAAAATGAACTAGTTGATGATCTGCTCTGTGCAACTATGATTATTGAATGAGATCTTTCTGAATATAACTTATCACCTGAATGTGATAGATGAGACTCTATTTTCCTGAATACTTATGCTCTTTAATCAAACTACCATTCGCATGTCTTACACTTATAGATATACATACATACATTTTGGATAAAACAAACTATCTTACATAAATATCTTATCCAACAAATGACTCTACAAGTCGGCTTGCAATAAACAAAATGAAATTTAAAAATATATGCAAGGTCGGTTTCAAACTATCACTCAGGTCCAAAAGTCTACTCGAGTGATAAACTGTCATTCGGGCAATACTGCAAATCACTCGGGTCATACTGATCACTCGGGCGATGCTGGTCACTCGGGCAATGCTGATCACTCAGGAAATACTGATCACTCAGGACTTGCATAATGCTTGCTGGCTCGGTCGACACTATATGACTAAGTGTTTTTACACTAATTGACAATATTTCTTGCCATAAGGTCTACAATTCCTAGGAGAAACTTAGACCAGGCAGGACCTAGCTATAGAAATACCAGGCATTCTCAGGTGGAATACAATGTGATAGAACCAGCCCCAAGAAGAGAAAACATGTGTACCTTCCATCTCATAGATGACCATGATGGTGCCTTTTTCCCTGAGATGGTGAGGTTGTTGAAGATGCTTGTAAATAAAGAACTGGATGATGAAAATTCTGGAGATACAGAGAGTCCTTAGTTACCTAGCGGTTCCATAAATTTCTTCATGGAATATGAATCCGACTCTGATCAAGGAGGAGATATTCTAGTAACTTTGGAGGACCCTACTTGTGCCATTTTGACAAGAAGCCAACATACTCCACAAACTAATGACTCTCTTGGACTTTCTCAATGACGAGACAAAGGTAAAGACTTCTCACCTAAGAATTATTTTTCAAAAAATTAAAATTCTAAAGAAGTAGGAGTCTTGCTAAAATATACTTTTGATTCTTCCTTTGACATTGTTGATTTTTGTAAAAGTTCCAAGATTCAAGTGTCACCAGATGAATATCTTAGGATGAATCCCAAAGAGTTAGATAGGTTAGTTAGTTATTTCAAATCTGGACAGTCTACCCCTGAAGCCTCTACTAGCCAAGCCATGCATGCTATTATGCCTGAAATAATTCAACCTGTGCTAGCCACACAGTCCACCAAAAATACAAATATTTCTTTCAATCCAAATCCAGAACCATTTTACCTATCCTTATTCATCCATGGTTACAAACTTAACAACTGTATTATAGAGTTTGGAGCATCAGATAACGTAGTGTCAGCCTCGGTTGCTAAAGCATTGGACCTCCCTTTGACCGCTACATTTGGTAATTGCTATTCCATGGACTCTAAGCAAGTCCCATTTTTGGGTCAAATCAAAGACACCCAAGTAGCTCTAGCTGCACACCCAAGAAAAAAAACTCAAATTGACCATCCTAGTGGCTGACATCCCAGCCAGCTATGGAATGCGGTTGAGTAGAATATTTTGCAGGGATCTTGGAGGGGAAATAAAATTAGATTGGTCTCAGGCCACCATTCCTGTTGGGAATAAGAGTATCACCCTACAACCGGGGACAAAATCAAAGTATACTATTTTCCCCTCTGAAGACCCCAAATCCCATATACTCTACCAGGAATGTGAATTTAGAAACTATATGATCTCCTAAGATGCATATGCAAGACAGTTTAAGAGTAAGGATGCAGATTCCTTATGGTCTCTAGAGTTTGATGGCAGCTATGCTTCAATTGGTTCTGGGGCAAGGGTTGTATTGATATCTCCCCAAGGATAAATGTTTCCATATGCTTTCAAATTATAATTTGACAATACTAACAACACCTCTGAAAATGAGGCCCTTCTACTTGGTATAGAATAAGCTAAGAAAAAGAGGATTAAAATTCTTAAAGCCAACGGAGATGCGGAGTTGGTAGTAAGAAAAATCAGGGGAAGGTATGCAGTAAAGAATAGAAGGTTAAAGCATTATAGAAACCATGTATGGGATGAGATTGAAGGATTTGATGCTTTTTCCATAGATGCTATTCCAAGATCTCTAAACAGTAAGACCGATTCCCTGGCAGTTTCAGCATCACTGCTTTTGCTTCATCCTGAGTTCAAGGAAGATTCTTATAGAATTGAAATGGTCTATAGGCCTAGAGTACCTGAAAATGCAAGCCATTGGTAGGTCTTCTAGGATGGTAAGAAGATTTACAAGTTTTTGCAGATGATTGAAGTTTTTAGCACCACGTTCTTTGAAGGATCAAAATCAAGTTGTGATGAGTTCTGCCTTGATCCTGGTAAAAATATAGATGAAGGAATTGTCTAGTTAAAAGGAAACCGCATACCCAAAGGTCTAGTTTCCTTGGATAATATTTTTGATTGCCATGATGTAGTTAAAAATAAACTTGACCCCCATGAGGTAGCTAATGAAGAATATTTTGAAAAAACAGATATAGGGGAGGAAGGAGATCCCAAATATGTTAAGTTGGGAAAGTGTTATGCCTCTGATGAGAAGAGGAGGTTTATTAATTTGTTAAAGGAATTCAAGGACACCTTTGCTTGGTCTTATCAAGACCTCAATAATTTCAAAGGAGGGATTTTTTAGCATCACATTCCCCTCAAGCTAGGGTCTGCCCCATTCGAGCAGAAACTGAGGAACTACAATGCGAAGGTGTCAAAATAAATTTAGAATGAGGTAGAGAAAATGCTACAAGCTAGAGTCATTTACCCCATCTACCACTCTACCTGAGTAGAAAATATTTTCCATATGAGGAAAAAGAATGGGGAAATTCATATTTGTGTCGACTTTAGGAATCTGAATCAGAGCATTTTAAAGGACAATTATGGACTCCCTATGATGGACCACATATTAAAGATAGTTGCTGGGTCAGAGATGATGTCCATGCTGGACAAATTTTCCAGTTACAATCAAATCCAGGTTGATGATGAATATCAACATAAAATGGCCTTTACAACATCATGGGGCACATATGCCTACAATCACATGCCTTTTGAGCTGATCAATGTTGGTGCAATATTTGAGCGAGCAATGAACTCTTCCTTCAACCATCTGATCAACAAGATATTTGTCATTTACTTAGGTGAATTGACAGTATTTTCCAAAAGGCAGAAGAATCACTTGAAAGACCTCATAATAGTCCTTCAAAGGTGCAGAGAACATGAAATATCCTTAAATCCCAAGAAATATATCTTTTGTGTTACGTAGGAAAAGTTGTTGGGTCACTTTGTATCAAAATATGGGATAAAAATCAACCTTGAGATGGTGAGAGCCATTCAACAGATTGGGTTGCCTTCTAATAGAATAGGGGTGAAGTCCTTTTTTGGCCAAATCAACTTCCTAAGGAGATTTGTACCTGATTTTGCCGAAACTACTAAACACATGGTAGGTCTTTTAAGTGGAAAGAACCCTTTTAAGTGGAGCCTTGAAGTGATAAAGGTGTTTGATGATGTAAAGGAAGCTATCACATCCACCCCTACCTTGATAAACCCTGATTACATGAAATATTTTATTATCTACTACTATGCTTTGGAACACACATTGTCTGGGATATTATCTCAAAAAAGTGACAAAGCAGAGGAAGTGCCAATTGCCTTCATGAGTCTGCCACTCAAGAAACATGATTTGAACCACCCTTTTGTTGAAAAAAAAGCATACGCCATGGTAAGGGTTGTGAAGCATTTCAGATTTTATATCCTACACTCCCATTCCACCTTGTACGTACCTAGTACTGTTGTGAATGATGTTTTAACACTAGTACAAAAACAACAATATATGACCAAATAAACTACTAAAAATTGTAGGTAAATGACCAAATTTGGTCACGTGATCAGTAGTAGTTTATTGTCGGTCATTTATCTCGTGACCAAATTTATGACTAAACTATTTTAGTCATTTATTTGGTCATTGATTTGGTCATACATTTAGTCATTTATTTAGTCGTTTATTTGGTCATTTGGTAGTTTATTTGGTCATTTGATAGTCATTTATTTAGTCATTGATTTGGTCATATATTTAGTCATTTATTTGGTCGTTTATTTGGTCATTTGGTAGTTTATTTGGTCATTTATTTGGTCATTTGATCATTTATTTGGTCATTTGGTAGTTTATTTGGTCATTTGATCGTTTATTTGGTCATTTGGTAGTTTATTTGGTCATTTGGTAGTTTATTTGGTCATTTGATAGTTTATTTAGTCATTTATTTGGTCATTTATTTAGTCATTTATTTGGTCATTTATTTGATCATTTATTTGGTTATTTATTTGATCATATATTTAGCCATTAATTTACTCATATATTTAGTCATATTAGGGCACGATGGAATCGAACCATCATCCTCCTACTTGTAAATTAGGTGCTCTTCCATTGAGCTAGTACCCTTTAAAGAATAATCATACCATGTGTACTAGTACTTTCCACTAAATATGATTTCAA